>JAOQMR010000004.1:25947586-25963060 GCA_027563865.1 Erythroxylum pelleterianum
GATAAGGTGTTTTTAAAAGTGTCACCATGGAAACACATACTTCGATTTGGCAAGAAGGGTAAGCTTAGTCCGCGATTCATTGGCCCTTATGAAATTCTGAAGAGAGTTGGACCCGTAGCTTATCAACTAGCTCTTTCTGGAGAATTGGCCAAATTGCATGATATGTTTCATGTTTCTATGATGAGAAGATATCGATCTGATGACACACATAAGATTCCTAAGCAAGAAATTCAAGTGTAACAGGATTTGTCGTATGAAGAAGGGCCAATTTCTATATTAGCCAGAGAAGTTAAACAACTTCGAAACAAGTCAGTACCTTTGGTAAAAGTCCTCTGGCAACACCATGGAATTGAGGAAGCAACCTGAGAACCAAAGGAAACCATGAAGGCTCAGTATCCACAATTATTCGGATCAGGTATGAATTTTGAGGACGAAATTTCTTAAGGAGGAAAGAATTGTAACACCCCATATTTAGTATGTTTTATGTTTTGCATAATTGAATATTTGCTTATTTGTGCATAAGCATTTTGGCATGCATTCATGACATTTTTCGGGTAAATTGGTTATAACTGAAAATTTTGGATTTATTTGGAATGTATTAAATGTGATTTAGCAATTTTGCACATTTCGAGTATTTTTAGAAATTGTTGGTGAATTATTTTTAGGTTGAAAATTTATTTGGAGAGTCATATTATTATTTCAGAATTTTTGGTAAATTTTAGGAATTTTCGGAAAATTTTGGGTAGTTTTAGATTAAGAAGAATAAATACATAAATAAATAACTAAAAATACTAAAATAATGGACCAAGTATACCGTGACATGTGGCAGCTTGTAAATGAGACATTTAGTTAATTGTATGTGACACGTATATGATACATGTCTTTCATGCAAAAAAAACCCACGATATCACATACTTTAGTTTGAAAAGAATAAAAAGCCTTCGGAAGTTGTTGCTTTGTTCTTCACCGAAATGCTCTTTCTCCACGAAAACCAGCTCCGTATACTGCTTTGTTACTGATTATTCTGTTTTGCTTCGGTGGAGTTCTGTCGAAATAAGGTAAATGATAGTTTGATTTTCTAGTTCTGTAACTGACTTCATGCATGAGTTATATAAGGAGAAATCAATGATAAACATGGTCTGTTGTGGTTTTTGTAGCTGGAACAAGTAAGTAGCTATACTGTTTTTATGGTGTAAATATATATATGCATACATGGGTTTTTAGTAGTTACGGTGATGCTCCGTTGTTTGCCTATTAATATGCATGAATGTTTTTGGAAAGTTTAAACGTGTTGGATAGTAAGGAAAAGGATTTTGGTGAGGTTGGGATGAGTTAAATGAGGTGTAAGAGTAGATAAGAAATGAAAGATAATGCAATGGATGAAAAAAAATATGAGAAATGGAAAGTATACCGTAGAGAGAGAGAGGGAGAAGTGAAATTTTGGATTGGTGATGTTTGAAGTTTAGAATTGTTTTTGAATTAGTTGGAAGTTTCAGTGAGTATAAACAAGCATAATTGACTTTTTAGAAGTGTTTAAATGAAAAATGAGAAGAAAAGTATCAGATAAAAGAAAGAAAATACAGAGTGAGAGAAAACGGAAGGGAGATTTCAGTTTTAATAATAAATACTAGATAAGCTTGATTTTGAGTTGTTTTGGGATTATAGTGGAGTAAAAGGGCAGAATTGATAAGTATGAATGAATAAATCAGTAGGAAGATTAGTGAAGAAGTTAAAGAAAAATTTCAGAATCGCGACAGAGAAGGAAGAAGAAACTCGCGATCGCGAGATGGCCACTTCTGTCTTAGACTCGCGATCGCGAGAAGGCCTTTAGAAGACGACAAATCGCGATCGTGAAAATATTGCGATCGCGAGAAAGCAGTTAGGCAGCTCGCAGAAGCAAAACTGGATCGCCGGTGCGACCCAGTTCTACTTTTGTGAGACTCGCGATCGCGACGCCGTCCATTACTTTTCCTTGCTCGCGATCGCGAACCTGTTTCTGTTTCTGCTGAGATTTTTTTATTTTGTTTTAAATTGAATTCTTCCACTCTTTTGACCATATCTTTGTCATCCGATCTCCGAAAAACCTGATTTTCGAAGCATCGAATTTATAAGAAAATTTTCTACCTCTCCATGTGAAATTGTGACTTTTCAGATTTAATTGACAATTAGGGAAAAGTTATGAATTTTGGAATAGAGTTAAGAATTATGGAATAATCCTAGAAATTGTCATGAACATGCATTATACATATTCAATATACATTAGTGAATTTGTAATTATGCACAATAGTGATTTGTATATGTGTTAACTGCTATAGAAGAATGACCACTTCCAGATATTGGCGGGACTTTGAGGCAATAAACAGTAAGGGCGCTTTAGGTAAGTAATTTAGGTAAGTGATTTAGACAGTAAATTTTGTAAGTGACCTGGGAAGGTCTCACTTTGAATTGTTTTATTGAATTAAAAATTGATTATGATGAATGTGTACTGAATTGTGTATTAATTCCGGACATGAAAGTCCGAGGTACTGATTGTTGAATATTGAAGTGTTGTGTTCTGATTTTTCAGACAATGAATGTCCGAGGCGTTTGATGCATGTTTATATCATTGGAAGTGCTATTTGCTTTACACATGAAATGTCTGAAATGACCTTGTTTTATTTTGAAACTGTTGAATCCTAGATGTGGGTAAATAGGCATGTCTAGAATGGTCTGCAGCTGCTTCTGTGACACTTCGGTGTCGAGACTTCGGTCTCTCCTGTGACACTTCGGTGTCGAGACTTCGGTCTCTCCTGTGACACTTCGGTGTCTCCTGATATTGAGACATATGTCTCTCCTGCTGATACCAATTATGGTATCTCCTGTATAAGTCTCGTTACCCACTTCTGTTCATGGATTTATAGTTTGATTTATTCTGTATTCTGATATCTGTCTGATTCTGACATAAACTAAATTATGTTTTGATTTTGAAGATTCTCCTGTGTTTTGCAGTTCTGTTTAGTATAAAAATCTGTTCTGAAATGCATTCTTTTTGTTTACTGAAATCAGTTAATATAGATTAGTTATTACTCACTAAGCTATATGCTTAGCACGGTGGATTTGCCCCGTATAGGTTCAGAGCGAAGAGTATAAAGACTGGGACAAGTCAACCACAATGGCCAAAGGAGTCTGTTTTATATTGCTCGAAAATGTATTTGTTTAGTTTGTTTGGGCTTGTATATAACTTTGGATTTTTGTTTCTGAAATTATTTTGAGATTCTCGAAATGCATGTGTGAAATATTCTGATTTGTTGTTCTGTATTGGGTGGCATCCACATATCCTTCCAGGGGGTATATGGGTGTTACAGGTAATCGTCTCCTCTTTCCAATAAAGGGTTAGTGGATGATGTATATGTTGGGGATGGAGTAGCATGACGAGTAGCAAGTGATGCCTCATCTACAACTGTAAGCCCTGGAGGGGGAGGAGGTGATGCAGTGCCAGCTGAAGACTGTGGCTGTCCACCTTCACAGTAAGTACCTCCGAACATGCATCTGAACCTGAACCGTATAACCTCACGCTGTCTCTTTGGTCCCATATTTCTACCTGAATTTCAATGTTTATTGAATTTTCTACAAATATAAGAATTTGAATTTAGTATTTTACAAAATATATGGAAAAGGAAATAAGGCGATTTGTTGAATAACATATTAAAGTACAAACAACAAATAGAAGGTTAACAATTATTAAAGTCGTAGAACAAGAATAATAATAACCCACACTCAATAGGACACAGGTTCACCTCTAACTAGTAGGGAGGTTGTTTGACAAACTTTTACAGTCACATTTAAAATAAATCAACTTTAAAGCTGAGTCTAGTGTATTGCATTGATAAATCATAATGAATAATTATTTTCTTAGATTCCATATGATATAAGATTCGGTAAAGGTAAATGAGTCCCTGATGTCTAGATTCCCGAGAAGGGTCCTAGCATGTTCAAACGTATCAATTGAAACAGTGAAACTTCTTCCCTCAGGTCTAGGCTTTTAACACCTTCTTACAACAGCGTTTTCGCTATAGCTATACTTGTCGAGGATACAGTGAATGAGTTTCCAGATTTAGTATGGAAGACTAACTCTCCAGATGAACTACTAGTAGGAACAGGTTTACCTAAAACACAATCAGTATAGAATTTAGATAATGTCATATTAGAAAATCGTTAAACGAACCAAAACTGGATATTAATGCACACGTGAATGTGTAGACTAGGTTTCTGGAATTGAAAATTTTTCCTGAAGAACTGATCTCCCTGATCCTTTATAGACCCTTGTGACATCGCTCTTGTCTTTATCGACATACATGTCATCTTTGAGATTTAAGGAAGCTTAAAACAACATGTAGTATAGACCATCAAATGTGAATATATATAATAACTTCATCAAAAGAAATGAGATGTACATAATAAGGAAAGTGACGTTGTCTAGATTATACTAAACACCTTGAAGTAGAAGATCGGCTATGGAAGGTAAACGAGCGTTAGCGTATGAAGTGGAGATTTTTCCTGCATTGTTTATTCCTTGGGTTGGGACACTTTTGCCACATTCCTTCCAACGGAATGAATGACCACCATCTAGAACCAGTCGTCATGTCGACATTCCTTGATTAAGATTTTGAATTAAATACTTTATATAATATATTTAAAAGGAAATCATTGAATTGAAAAATAAAATATTCAATTACAAAAACAAATTAATCGTTATCATAACTTAATTGTAAATTACAATCATCTTCTTCTTCGGAAGAATAAGAATCAAACTTCGGCTCCTCTTCAGATCTTTGATCCTCGTCATTCTCTCCAGATGAAATTTCAACATATTCGTTAGATGGATCATTCAAAGGTTCATTATCGTCATATGTGACAGATGCATTTATAAAATGAACATCTTTCTGAAACGCTTCACTTTCAATTCTCTACTCTCCTTTTCCAAGTGATTCAAAAACACCTCTAGGTTTAACTTTGCAAACCGCCAACCAATCTGTCTTATCTCGTCGTAAGCTTGGAAAAGGGACATAATACACTTGTTTCGCTTGCATTGCCAACACGAAAGGTTCAAATTGTCTCAATCTTCTTCGGTAGTTGATTTCAACTAGATTGTATAGGCTATGCACTTTTGTTCCAACATTTGGAGTTGGGTCATACCAATCACATTTATATATTACACATTGCTTTATTGGCAATGCAGGGTACTCAACTTCAAGTATTTCAATAATTTTGCCATAGTAATCCATCAATTCTCCCTATATGGAAACTCCACTATTTATTGTTGTCATGCTATGACCATGATATTCTGTATGATATTTGTATCCATTAACGAAATACACTAGATACGATTTAACAGTTTGCAGAGGTCCCTTTGCAAGATCAAAAATGGGCTTGTTCTCTATTGATTTTCTAAGGCTTACATAAAAGAAATTATCATATCAAAGAGTATAATGTCATTTCAACACTTAAATATGATATTGAACTATAAGAATATTTGTAAGTGAAAACTTACATATCTCTCGAACCATCGAAGAAAGTGTCTTCCAACTTCTTTATTTATATCATCCTTTGTGCTGTCCGACATTAACTCGCATAACAATGCCTCATATAATCTAAATACATTATTATGTATTTCAGTTATGAACAACACAAAATTTGAAAACTGAAATAATCATATTCAACTTACTGCATAAAATGTTGAACCTCTTGACAATTCAATAAAATGTAACAGTGGTCAGCCTCAATTTCTTTCTCTGTTAACATTCTTCTTATTCCACGTCTATATGTTCATCCAGAATATGTGAAAATGGACAAGTTACCATCAGCATCACTCGTTCCTCCCCCATCATCATTACGAGGAACTTTTCTTTCTCTTATGTGAACATGCGGTTCAAAATAATGTCCACAAAATGTACTAGTTTGCTCCACTAAATAAACATTACATATCAAACCTTCAACTCTAGCCTTGTTTTTGACATTTTTCTTCAAGTGATACAAATACCTATATTAGAGAATATGGTTATTACAATATTGTACTTAAAACATGTTAATATGGTTATTACAATAATTTTTGTTGAGTTACCTCTCAAATGGATACATCGATCGATATTGAATTGGACCGGCTAGTTTTGCCTTGTGTGCTAAATGCACAGGTAGATGCTCCATACAGTCAAAGAAACTTGGAGAAAAAATCCCTTCTAACTTGCACAAAATTTCTAAAATTCCTTTTCTAGTTTTTCCATTTCAACCAACTTGATTTTAGATGATGTTAAACTTTTGAAAAACAAACTTAATTATGTTATTACTTCCCAAACCTTATTCAGTAGTAACTCCAGAATTGCGATTGGAATTAGCCTTTGCATAAACACATGACAATCATGACTTTTTATCCTAAATAATTTGTAATTCCTCAGGTCCACACACCTTGCCAAGTTTGAAACAAAACCATCAAGAAACTTTAGACTTTTCAACCATTCACAAAAAATCTCCTTTTGTTTTTTGTCAAAAGTGTAACATGCTTTCGGATATTTACCGGTGTGAAAATCTTTATGTAACTCATTCCTTCTACAAAAAGTTGCAAATCAGCTCCTGATTTTGCATTATCTTTTGTCCTCCCTTCAATGTTCATAATAGTATTGAACAAATTGTCAAAAATATTTTTCTCAATATGCATTACATCTAGATTATAACGTATCAAATTAGTTTTCCAATATGGCAAATCCCAAAAGATGCTTCATTTTCTCCAACCAAAGTTCTGACTAATGCTTCTATTTACTTCATCAGCTTCAAATTATGTTACTTTCAGCAAGCCTAATTTTTCAACCTTTTGCAAAATCTCTTCCTCAGCCTTGAGCGGAGGAGGTAGTGCTTTTACCATCCTATTCTTAATAAACTTTTGTTTATTGCATCTAAATGGATGATCTAGAGGAAGAAATTTATTGTGATTGTCAAACTAACATATTTTGCCTCTGTTTGCAAGATAAAACGCTTCAAAATCATTGCCACAATAAGGATAAGCCAATTTTCTAGTTGTGCTCCATCCAGATAACATGTTATATGCTGGAAAATCACTAATAGTCCACATCCAAGCCGCTCTCAATACAAAATTCTATTTAAGAGAGATATCATATGTTTGAACACCATATTCCCAAAGATGCTTCAATTCAGATATCAAAGGTTTTAAGAATGCATCAATTTTATGCTTTGGATTTGTAGGCCCTGGCACAATCACTGTCAAGAACATATATGCCTCTTTTATACACATCCATATAGGCAAATTATAAAGAGTAATTATGATTGGCCATGATGAATATTGTTAGCTGGATTGATCAAAAGATTGGAATCCATCCGTCGACAATCTCAACCTAACATTTCGGCATTCAGCTGAAAACTCAAGATGGATGTCATTAAAATGTTTCCATGCCAGTGTATCTGATAGATGACTCATTATTCCATCTTCTTATTTGTGTTCATCATGCCATCTCATGTGAGATGCAGTAACATCAGAAGCATATAGTCTTTGAAGTCTTAGAGTTAGCGGGAAATAATACATCCTCTTCCAAGGTACTAATTTTTGTTTCATAGAATGTTTTATAGGCTTGAACCTAGATTGACCACAAAATTTTCACTCTTGTAATTCCACATCATCTCGCCAATACAACAAACATCCAAATTTGCAACAATCAATCTTTTCATTAGGCAAACTAAGACTCCTAATAAGTTTCTTCATATTATAAAAACTATCAACCATTGTATGATCTGGAGGCAATGATTCATTATACCATTCAAGAATTTTATCAAAACTACGATCCGAAATATGCCCTTCAAACTTTATGTTCAATATTCGAGCAATTCTTGGTTAGCTGACTGTAGTAAGTCAAAAAACTGTTTTGCATGTGGGTTAATTCTTCTTTAAGATTTTCTTTATTTTCCTCAAAGGTATAACCAGCTGCATCATAAACCATTTGTATGTATGGATTTTCAGTTCCATCCACATAATTTGTTCAAAATCCAATCCCCCCTTCAAACTCATTTAAGTTGACAGACGATTGTGTTAGATTACCCGTTGAGGTGCTAGAAATCAACGATTCCCCATGTCATGTCCATTCAAAATAATTGGGAACAAACCCTTTTCTCAGCAAATGCCCATTAACTTCATCAATAGGAAGAAAACATTTGTGTTTGCACGTTTTACATGGACAATTGATCTTTGGCCCATCCATATATGCAGGTTGAGAACATGCATAATAAATAAAAGCTTCAACTCCCTCAACAAATTCAGAATTAATGAAACCATCAGGTGTTAATCGTCTATAAATTCAAGATCTATCCTGGAAACTCATTTTTAGAAAACTGTTGATTTAAAACAGTGAATCTATAGTTAGTATCATTAATGTTAACCAAAGATTACAAAACATGGTACTGTTGTCGCCTACAACCAAATTTAAAAAGAAACCAACTTCTGTCAATACAGAATAATGTAGTAGTGGAAAGTAGGGATCGTTCCCATGAGAAATTTTTAACGGTAAAGGTTAATGAGTTTAAAACTAAAATAAAGTAACGAAAGGGGTTTTGGTTCACGTAGTTTAAGAAATTAGAAATAACAAAAACTGAAATTAAACAAAAATATTCAGATCTGGAAATTCAGTAAACCGACCTTGGTTTCGGGTTACCGACGTTATCATACTAAAATGGATCCTTGATATAAAAGTTAGTTCATCGATAAACATTCACTGGGGGTTGTTTTCTCTTAAGTGTAAATGAATAGAAACATGTATTCTAAGGATTCTTATTAATCAATAACCTAGATACGATTGTAGATTCAATTGAATAATAGCTTTAAGAACTAAGAAACCAATGAACAAGATAACACATGTACGACATGCAATTAATCAAGACGAGTATCTTCTTAGAATTCCCCACTCTAACGTAAAGAAGGTAATCCTAATTGCTACTTGTGATTAACAAAACCGAACGTCATATTTCATTAATCTAGCTATTGAACGAATCAATCCCTAGTTACGCACCTAGAAATCAATCAATTCAATTAGAAAAAGTAATTCATAAAATATTCAATATTCATCAACAAAACAAATTTTATTGAAACATCACACATAATAGCTGATAACATAGTTTCCCTCAACCAAGAAAAGATGTTTAGCTACTCATAACAAAAGTAAAAATAAACAAAGTAATAGCAAAACACAAAGTCTCCATCTCTAGACTTTCTCTAAAGAACTCGAAAATCCCTAAAGAAATAGTGCAGAAATTGAAAGCTAGTTATGGTTGTCTAGAAAAACCAGAAGAAAAGGCCAGAAAACTGAAACTACTCCTAAGATGGTGTCCAGAAAAACTAGCATAAAACTGCAGAACAAAAAATTTTAAAACCCCTAAATGCTAGCTACTACAAACAGAAGAAAAAGACTGTAGAAACGTAAAACTATCCTAATGAAAAAGCTACAGAAAATGCTGCAAAAAAAAATGTTAATTTCATATTTTTGCAATATTTACTAGGGTACTTAATTAGGGTCTCTAGTACATAACTATCTTAATGCTTCTTAATGTAGCTTAATTATATAAGTGACAATGAGCTTCTTCAATTATTATACGTGACCCCCGAATATGCATATACGCTCACCCATTAACTCATTCTCTGATACAAATCAACTCCATCTTCACAAATTAACAAAATTTTCTAAGAAGAGGTATTTCATCAAAACGTTATAACGTTATCAAAACGACGTTATTTGGTGTTAAACCAAACGACATCGTTTTCTTCAACTTAATAATGTTCAACTGCAAGCAGACAACGACGTATAGGTTGGAAATTTACTGACGACATTTTCCATAGCTAATATTCCGTTGGTAATATCAAAACTACATTAATCCGCCATCAATTCTAGCCTTATTTGCCGACGGTATTATTCCTGTCGCTAAATTATATTTTCCCGTCAAATTTTCTAACGAACAAGTAAAAATCGTCGATAATTTGCGACGGTGAGTTTTTCGTCGTTATTTTTCTGTCGCCAATTCCCATTTTTCTTATAGTGATAGATTTATCTTGTTTATCAGGATATTATCATTTGAAAGTACCTTACAATTCTTTTGTAATCAAGACAAAAGCAAGTAGTCTCTTGACAGAATCCTTTAAGTTTCAATCCAGGTATACTAGCAATGACATATCCTGGAGTAGAGATATACATGCGCATTTTCTAACTAATAGAATTTTGTCATTGTTTTTGTGAACTAGCATAATAAACATAATTTTGTACAAAACCTGATTAATTTGATTTATTTTGACGTCAAGATAATTGGGCTTGGTAATTATCTCTCAAACGTGTCATTGGGCCCGTGTTCATGGGCTTTCTCTAATGGGTAGGCTTGGCCCATGTTTTTTAGTACACAGGAGACCCTACTGCTAGCCGACCTTAAATACAGTCGCCCCATTAAGAACTGCATGCGTTTTTTTTTTGCTAATTAGGGTTTAGAATAGCAGTAGTCAATCCTCTATGTCTCTGTCACTTCGCTTCATAGAAAACAACAATGGATTTAATTGTTCTACAATTTCCAAGTATTTTTCCATACAATTGTTGAATCTAGTATGTTGAAATTCTAGGGTTAATCAAGTGTGTTGATTAATTATGAAATTAATCTGTAATTTCGTGTTGATTTTTCTTCAATTGGTATCAGAGCCAATTAACCCTAATTGTGATTGTTAATTTTGTGTAATTTTTGAGATATTATTTTTTTATGAAATTTCGTTTTCGATTTTGTTAATTCTTTCTGTGAAATCATTTTTTTGTTGTTGATTTGTTTCGGTTTGGTGTCAAAGTGTATGGTAAGTTTGTTCAATTTGTTGTCTTCTTTTGAAAGCTCAAGAACTGGAAAAATGCAAACCATAACCGTTCCTCTTCAATTTTTTCCGATCCTTTTTAGTAGCTTTTTTCATGAAATTGATTAAGGTCTTTGATAGATTGTTAAATTCTGAATCCAATGACACTAATTTCGTTGAAAATGGATCAAAATTGCGCAAGATATAGCCATTTATCTGAACCGTGTCACGAATCAGATCGGTTGACCGAATACCAAGTTTTCGGGTGGAGAAGACGTAGCTTGACCCGAAAGGTCTTCTCCCACGCACACCGGTGGCGAGTGTAGGCGCTTGTCGTAGTCTCTGATGGTAGTTTTTCCCTAAATTTTGCTTGTTTGCTCCACTTGCCTAGTTCTAATTTATGGTATTTTTTGGAATTTTTTTAATGCTAGAATCTTATTTTATTTTTCCCAAATTTTAAAATTAAAAAAAATATAACATACTCTCCAAACTTTTTCTTGAAAATTATTGTACTTGTTTATGGTATTATTTGGACTTGTGGTGTCTTATGTACTCTCAGTGTAATGTAGTTATGCACTAAAATTAATTTTGGATGTAATTTATGCATATAATATATGATTACTATGGTTAATTTTGCAATTGTGGTGCTAACTAGACCCTATGAGGGCAATCTTAGGAATGTTACCAGACTATTGTTATTCACTTTGTATAATTATGAGCTCGTTATCGTGAGACCAATTATTACAAATTGTTGTTATGATGTTATTATTGGGCATACATTAGATATCATGTTAATGATGTACTTACCCTATTAGTTTGTCTTTATCAATGTGGTTTCTAATGCTTTGTTGAGTTCATTAAATTATGTCTTTAAGTTTTCAATATCCTATCGATATTAGCTTTAGGGCATAATTTAATGTTCTGGGTAATATGTGTTGTAATTCGGGACCCTTAGGCAGGATTGCAATTGCAAGAGAATCCAGTTGTGTTGTTTGCCCAATTATGCTAGTTGTTAATACATTTGCTAAATCTCCATGCTTTGTATCAATCTCCAGTTTTGAATTCTTTGATTAAGCTGAATGGGACCAATTATGAGAATTGGCTTGAATCCTTGAATCTTTTTTTGGCAATTTCTAATGTTAATGTTGCTCTCCTTAAGGATGAGCCTACACAACCCACTGCTGAGTCTTCCGCTGCAGATAAAGCTAAATATGACAAGTGAGTTCTTTCTAACAAGGTCTGTTTGATGACCATCAAGTACACAATGGAGAAAACTATTAAAGAGAGCATCACTGAAACTAATAATGCCAAAAATTATCTAGTACAATATCTAGTTGTTGATCGTCTATCTTCTTCTGAACTTGCCCAATCTGAATCAGTATATATTTCAATTATTCTTTGATCTCCTTTCTTGAATAGCTGTCCTTTTCTTGGAGTATATTTAAGATACCGTAGGATCTTATAGACTACCTCCAACACTCACAGCAACACTCACGGCAAGTATTCAATACCATTATCAGTACGAAAGATTTGAATACTAGTTTAGAATTAATTCTTTATGTAATCCTTGCTGTGCACCCATTCAAAAGGGTGACAAACTCTCGAATAGCCAGTGTCCTCAAAATGATAAAGATAAGTCAGAGATGGAAAAGGTCTCATATGCTTCTGCTGTTGGCAGTCTTATGTATGCTTAAGTTTGTACATGCCCTGATATTGCTTTTGTTGTTGGCGTACTTGGGAGATACTTGAGCAACCCTGGTGTGGTCATTGGCAAGCTGTGACGCAAGTTCTGAGGTACCTACAAGGTACTAAAGATTACATGCTCACTTACAAGATGTTTGATCACCTTAAGGTAATAGGTTATTTTGATTCTGATTATGGTGGCTACCCTAATAATCACAAATCCACATCAGGATATATCTTTATGCTTGCTGGAGGAGTCGTATCTTGGAAAAGTGTTAAACAAACACTTACAACAACTTCAACTATGGAGGCAAAGTATATGGCTTGTTACGAAGCTACTCGATAGGCAATATGGTTGAAGAGTTTTATTTCTGAACTTCATCTCGTGGAGAGTGTTTCCAAACCTCTAACCATATATTGTGATAACTCTGCTATGGTGGGCTTCTCTCAAATATGCAAGAATTCCAAGCGTTTGAAGTATTTTAATATAAAGTATATGTTTGTTAGAGAAAAGATTAAGGATTCCAAACCCATATAGAGCATATACCCACTGATCTTCTGGTAGCAGATCCTCTAACTGAAGGGTTGACTGTTAAGGCTTTTGTGAGTCATGTAACCCGTATGGGTCTATTTGGATCTTTTGATGCCTTTGATTAGTCTGTCTTTTATGTTAATTTTGATAACAATATTGTATTTGATTATTTTGTTATTCAGGCTAAAGACTTTTGCTTATAATTGTTACTATTATTATTACTGCCATATACTTTATTGATATATTGTGCAGATACGTTTAAATGTTTGTATATATATGGCATTTTGTTGGAGACATTTTGTACCCAGTCTCATTTTGTTGTTATGAGATATTTTGTTAAATCTTAATTGGCATCTTGGGTAGATGCTTGGGCCATTTTGTTTGGAATTGCACAAACGGATCACCATTTTGTGTGCATTTCCTTATGACACATTCTATTTAGGTCATCGAGATATGGGTATCTTGCATATATGTTATCAGTACTCCTATCGGGTCTAATTTCTATACTGTTAAGGTACTTGTAACCTTATTTTGGACTTATGATTGAGAGATTGTTGACCCTACTTTGACATCTTATTGTGGCCATATATTGTTATATTAATCTGGTGATTTGTTTATGTTGTCATTGATGTTGATTATGCTGTCCAAGTTGGAGAATGATAGAATTTTGTCATTATTTTTTAGACTAGCATAATAAACATAATTTTGTACAAACCCCGATTAATTTGATTTAATTTGATGTCAAGATAATTGGGCTTGATAATTATCTCTCAAACGTGTCATTGGGCCTGTGTTCATGGGCTTGCTATGATGGATAGGCTTGGCCCATGTTTTTCAGTGCACAGGAGACCCTACTGCTAGCCGACCTTAAATACAGTCGTCCCATTGAGAATTGTATGCGTTTTTTTGCTAATTAGAATTTGGAATAGCAGTAGTCAATCCTCTGCATCTCTGTCACTTCGCTTCACAGAAAATAACAATGGATTTAATTGTTCTACAATTTCCAGGTATTTGTCCATACAATTGTTGAATCTAGTATGTTGAAATTCTAGGGTCAATCAAATGTGTTGATTAATTATGAAATTAATATGTAATTTCGTTTTGATTTTTCTTCACCAACCATCCACAGAACAGTAGCAAATCAATAAAGAACTATTGTGCATGTTATTTATGTTTAACCGATCCCGTCTCAGGGGACACAAGAGGTTACCGAATACGGAGTTCCAGCTATGGCAAACGTTGTCGTTGGTTAAGCTCAAGTTTGTTTACTCATTTTACCATTTTAGGACAGTCCAAAGATCATAATAACCTTTTAGCTCTTGAACATCCATAATGGCACGAGGATTACTCCTATAGATTGTTAAGGGATGAAGCCGATGGAAGTGTGAAATAGATCCTAGATTCTCCTTAGAAGCTTCCTATTTATATATTTTAATGATTATAGTGTTGGGACTCTTCAGCTTAGATGGGAACGCTCAAGAGCTTGATTGGAACAACGCAATGAAGTTACCATATTTCCTCCACGTGCAACACAAAGTTGTGACTTTTGTGCTTCGGCAATAATTATCGACACATTTTCTTTCTTGGTGAAAAACGATGACTTGCTGTTGAAAGACGTAAACAATCGTGTAGGTCCGTCCATACAGTTGGGAGCAGGAATTTTAGACAAAAAGGTTTCTATAAGGTTATCAAAATCAATGCTTATATTATGATTTGATTTCTCATGAATTAACCTCTTTGTACCATCTAAAAGATGTAATTTCGCAAAAAACTAATTTTTCTGCAGTTATTTTGAATTGTTTCTATCATTTGCTTGATATAAAATAACCGAGTCAGTAACTATTAATTTAAAAAAAAACGTGAACAAAAAATAACTAGTTTAATCACTTTCACTGAAGAGCAATAATTTTATTACACAATATTTTACTGAGTCGATATAACTCATCTCTTAATACTGTCCACTCGTTCTCACACCTTGTGAAAATATTTCACTATCAATAACACGATCACCTCGTGCTAACTTCAACAGAGAATTTTCACAATATTATTTAATAATAAGGATGATAATATCATTCGGAAATCGTAAACTTTCGATATTGTAACTGAACCATTCAACGCACAACAGCCACAAAAACTCAACAAACGAATAAACATTTAATCAGCAAAACGTCATAAACAAAAGAATTGCAACCACACTATTGGACATTTTCATACAAAAAAACACTAATTAGACAGTTCAGAAAAATCAGGAGGCCTTCGAGAAAACGTAGCTGCTCAATCTAGATAAGATCCCTGAAAAATCAGTTGCCAAAGATACCTTAGGGTGCGTTTATTTTCAGAAAATTTTCTAGTTTTCTAGAAAAATTTTTCATAAAATAGAAAATAATTAGAAAACATGTTTACTAATAAA
>JAOQMR010000004.1:25989054-25999375 GCA_027563865.1 Erythroxylum pelleterianum
GTGAAAGCGAGGCCATGACCACCTAGTTTTGGATACTCGGGGACTATAGCAAAAGCAAAAGAGGTTGAGAAAGAGAAGACCTTTCCATTAGTTTTGTTCTTGAACAGGAAAGGGGAGGCATAAAAGGAACGACCAATTAATCTACTAGTCTCATTGGTTAAGCGAAGGATGCCACTTTTTTCAATCTCTGCAACTCCGGTTAAGCTTATGTTGGTGCCCACATCTTTGAATCCGGCATAGAAAAGTTGGTTGATTTGGCTTGAGACAGGGACTAAGAGAAAGGTGAAAAAAGGGCAGAAGTTGATGAGATAGGCCATGTTAAGAGACAAAGATCACAAACTTGCATGGAGACCAAATGGGATATTGATACTTCAAGAGGTTGGGGGAGAGGAACAGAATGTTGTTAGTAAATTTTCAGGGACTAATAAGCAAGATAGGTCCCTGCCGTGGAAAGGGAGAAGCAGAAGATCAAAGGTGGCTTAGTGAAGGCAAGACGGTCTGTGGCTGACTTCCGTAGCCCCAACATAAACATAAGTTCACATGGGCAGATGAGCTAAGAGATAAAAAGACCTAACATGGTTAAGCCATGGATCTATTTGGAAAAATTTCGGAAACAGCCTGTAATTAGGAAGGCTATATATTACTAAATTTTCTCATATTTTACATATTAGGGAAATTTTTATTACGTATTATTTTTATTTATAAAAATTATATAAAAAGTTAAATAAACCTTTAATATGTGATAACAATGGAAAGTTATTTATATTATACAATTTAATATAAGTGTTTTATTAAGTTTGAATATGTTGAAAATTAATTATCAGTATTTAATAATAATAAAATTTGGCATATTAATATTCAAGTGTTAAATTTTTATTCCATCAAAATTTTAAAAAAATGAAAGCTTTATTCGTTACTTTTGATTAATGTATGAACTTAATTTTTATTAGTTAAACTAACAAGGAAAGTAGATATTGTAATTTCGGGAGATGTATTGAAATTTATAAACTTTATTTAATTTAAATATATTATTTAATTTTAAATCATTAATTATTGAAAGAAACACTCGTGGTTTTTAAAGCAGGATGAAAGGAAGAAACTAGCAGTCGTTGGTAGCACCGGTGGAAAATTCAAAATTGGCTGAACTAAGTGATAAACTCAGGAATAGGTCTGAATACGACTGAGGCTACAATATTAGCCCACCATTGGCTGCGAAGTGCTAACCTGTGGAAGTAGAACTTCCAGGATCTGGTGTTTGAATGGACTAGTCTTATCTGGTAGGCATTATTTATTAATTGGACATATAAAATATTAATTAAGTTATTTGATTTGGATTCAAATTGATGTGATTACTACATTTATGGTTATGAAAGAATTTTGCATAAAATAAAAGTCTATTATTATTACGAGAGTTCAAATGGCTAAGCCTGAGAAGGTGACTGCTGGAATTTTAGAGATTGATGTGATTGCTACATTTATGGTTGTGAAAGAATTCTTCATAAAATAAAAGTCTATTATTATTACGTTGGTGAGAGTTCAAATGGCTAAGCCTCAGAAGGTGACCGCAGAAATTTTAGAGATGGTTTAATTGATTTGTCGCATACGGCTGGGTTGATTTTGGAGTATTGAATTTGCCACATACGGCTGGGTTGATTTTGGAGTATTGAATGTGTCTTAAGCAGTGTGTTTATTGGTGGTGCAGTTGATTTGTTTTTCTCTTTGGTCTATAGTTTTTATTTACTGCTGTAAACGTTTGCGTGAGTGAGCTGTGGCTTCGTGTTGGTATTTATGTGAGTCAGCCTATTGGTGTTTCGACGACTTCCAGATCTATTTCAATGGAGCTTAACCTTTCAAGAAGTTGTCTTCTTTTCCTCAAGTGTATTATTATTTTGTTCTTAGTTGATTGATCACTTGAGTTGTTTATTTCTTATCTTTATTATCAAATATTATTGAGAAAATCCCCTGTTGAGGTTAGTACGAGGTGGTCGTACTATTGGGTTGATTGAGAAAATCCTCTATTGAGGTACGAGATGGTCGTACTCTTGGATGTGAAATTCTTTCACGAGAAGTGAGGTTAAGAGATAGTGTCAAGGGTTGAGTGGTGTTGGCTCAGTAAAGCCTTGGGTAATTCTATTGTACTTCAGTGAAAGTTATTAAACTAGGTGAGGGCCCCGTAGACGTAGGCAAGGTGTGCCGAACTGCGTTACCAAATTTTTAGTGTTTTTATTATTTCGGTTTTGCTTGTTTTTATTTTGTTAGCGTCAAAGAAATTTGCAGAAAGTTTGCGAAAACAATTAACCCCCCTCGGTTTTTCAATTGGTATTAAAGAGCAGTCACCGATTCAGAACTTGGTAGCAAGTTGGTACAAATCCTAGTTTCGCAAACATGGCTACAAGAGAGGCACTACAGGTAAAAACTGGAAAAAGTGTGAATGATGTGGAAGAATCAGATGAAAACGAAGACTTGGTACTACTCACACAAAATTTTGGTAAATGGCTTAAAAGAATGAAGAAGGACAGGTCCAATTTTAGACAATATGACAGAAGTTCATCGAGTAACAATTCAAGACAACAAGTCAAGATACAAAAGGGTACGTAGAAGGCAAGTCATGAATGTCAAGGTTTCGGGCATATTCAATCCGAATGTGCCAATACTTTGAAGAAGAAAAAAAGAAAGTCCTTCACAAACACCAAGAGTGAATATGGTAGTGAAAAGTCCAGTTACTTGTTTAACAGTAATTGAGAAGGAAGTAATTGAAGGTCGAAAAGAGGAAAAATTGGAAAATTTCGAAAACAATCTAGCTCAAGATCCAATATCAAATTATGACAGCAATGGAAGTGACCTAGATGATAAAAAAGGGAATATTTATGAGGATTACAAAGCTATATATGAAAAATGGTGAAAATGTGTAGAAAGAATGAAAGATTGGAGGAAGAGAATCTTTCCATGAAGAACACTATACAAGAGTTAGAAAAGAAGCTAATGTTGACGTCGGATGAGCTTGGTGAAGCTAGAATGAAATTGGTAAGCACTGAAAAGGTATTAAGGATGTTGAATGGAGGCACGGAAAAACTAAATAAGTTGATAGAAACTGGTAAGGTTAAAGGGAATTTCGAGGGCATAGGTTATAAAGGCGAGTGTTCGAAAGTGAATGAAGAAAAGTTTGAAATGTCCAGATCAGCCCAAAAGGTAGAAGCATCGAAAAAGAGTCGAAGATTTATACCCATATGTCATTTTTGTGGAGTTATCGAGTACATAAGGCCAAGATGCTATAAGATGTTACAAATTATGTTTCAAAGAGGTCAAAATCGAAAATCTAGACACTCTCCATTAAATTTTCAGCAACATCCCATGGTATCGAAGCAAGCTTGTATTAGAAAGGGTGAAGTACAGGCACAAAAATGTAGTGAAAGAAAAACAAGAAATTGCCCAAATTTGCAGTTAGTTACTATTGAGGAAGTAACTGCAGGAACTGATCTGCAGTTAGTTACTACTGAGGAAGTAACTGCACGAACTGAAGAACTTTCAGTTACTTCAGATGATAATCCAACCAAAACAATGAAAGTTGATTTGAACCGAGGTTCTTCATCTCGAATCCGAAGAAATCATCCAACAGAAAATATTATTGGAGATGTGAGTAAAAGAAGAAAAATAAAAGAAAGAAAAAGGGATGGTTATCGAGAACTTGCAAGCTACTCATGTTACACATCTTCATTTAAGCCAAAGAGTAAGCTCAGGTTTGAAATTCTTCGAGGGGCACAGGGACAGTGTACTTTACATTTTTGAAGCATTTCTTTTATGTTGTTAAAATACAAAACAAAAAGAAAGAAAGAGATTTTTTGTTCTTTAGTTTTATGTTGCTATTAACGTCTCTTCGTTTAGTAGTTTGCTTAGTGACTTCTATTTGGCTCTACCGAAGACTCTTCAACTCTCTCATTGATATGGAGCTCTCTCAGGTATCTCTCTATCTTTTGGGCATATCTCTCAGTGTTTTTAATGGTGGTAAATTGTCATATTGGCGTGCTTATGATTCTTCCGCTGCATCTATGGTTGATTGCTATGATTATGCATTTTGATACTATTTTGTCTCAAGGGGGAAACATCAAATTGTTTATGGTGAATGTTTCATTCAGGGGGAGATTTCAAGGTATATATTTAACTATTTGTCTTGCTTTTTGGCACCTTTTTGTCCCAAGTGGGAGAAATGTGGATAATTGTGATGTTCTTTGGAACTTGATATTTGATAAAAGGGGAGTATTTGAAGTAAATCATACGTTAGTATAGACTTTACGTTCAATATACAAAATGCACAAGAAGGGGGGTTGAATTGTGTATCCTTTTTCGTGAATACAATCCCCTTTTATATTTCTTTGAAAACTTGCTTTTTCAAAGTTTATTAAGTAAGAATTACAATGTATTGAAATTAACTTCTATATACTTGTATAAACAGTATAAATTAAAAGTCGAGAGTTAGAGAGTAGACACAGTGATTTTATCCTGGTTCACCCCAAACCGTGGGCTACGTCTAGTCCTCAGAACTCTTCTGAGATTTCACTATTCTTCTCAAATGTACAAGTATTCTTTTTCACAGAGCCTCTTCAGGTCTCTTACACCAAGTATTGTTTCCACTTACTTAGCCTTTTCAGGGTCTCAGGTTTTCTTCTCTCTTATAAAAAGATATTGTGAGCTTTGTTACAGTAATGATAGCTCTAGTGTTTCGTATAATGAATATAGTGTTTCGCTTAAAGCTCAAAAGCTTAAGATCACTATCTCAAATCACTAATTGAATTCACTAACTCTTTCAGTCTTTGACTCTGACTTGTATTTATAACCTTCGTCTTCAACTGTTTCTTGATAACTGCTTCTTTCTTCTTGTTTCTTAATTCTTATAGAAACCGTTATTCAGTTGAGTTCTGTAATTAACTCAAGCTGATTAACTGTTCGATGTAGTATCGGGTTTTTTTCTTAGTTTTTCTTCCGTCTTAGTTTTGCTTCCGCTTCGTCTTAGTTTCTTCCGTATTAGTTTGCTTTTGCTTCCGTCTTAGTTTCTTTTGTTTTAGTTTTGCTTCCGCTTTGTCTTAGTTTCTTCCATCTTAGTTTGCTTCTGCTTCCATCTTAGTTTCTTTCGTCTTACTTTTGCTTCCGCTTCGTCTTAGTTTCTTCTGTTTTAGATTGGTTCTACTTTCGTCTTGGTTTTGCTTCCGTCTTAGTTTGATTCCGTCTTAGTTTGCTTCCATCTTAGTTTGCTTCCGTCTTAGTTTCCTTCTGATCAAAACGGTTCAATAATTTCTAATATTATTATTATTTGATTTTCACCAAAATTATTAGACGTGAAGTCATTTTGACTTAACAATCTCCCCCTTTTTGATGATAACAAATAATCATAATTTTAGAAAGATAATCGGGTATTATTTATAAGACGATATACAATTGAAAAAATTGTAAGCTATATTGTCTTCTTTTTCTCCTTTTCTCTTCTCCTCTTCTTCTCTATACAATCTCTTCATTTATCATTTTTTCTTCTTTTCTTCTCAATATTTGTTATTAATCAAAAATCATGACCGAAGATGCTTCATAATTTCAAAGAACATTGTGTGCATTTCAGTGCGGAGTGACTTGAATTGTTCTTCCATAGACACTCGTAAACGAGCTACTTCCTCATGTAAGTCACCTACTGAGTTATGTAGATCATCAACCTTGTCATTAATTTCTTCAATTCCTTCGACTAAGGCTTCATAACTCTTCGGTTGTACTTCTTTTAAACCAATAGTAGCATCAAATGATTCTGAAGGTAAGACATCCGGTTCAATGATTGTAATAGCAGGAGGTTTGAAAGATAAGTTTTTTTCAGGGAGATCAAAGTCATCAAGTCGAGATAGCTTTGGAACTTGTTTGCCAAGAAGGTTTAGTAAATCTCGAATTGAAGATATAGAGCTCAAGGGTCTAAGGTGCATAATTAGGTGCATAAGAGTCTCTATGTTGAAATTAATACCTCCAACTCTGATGGTTCTGTACTACCCTTCTGTAATTCTTCCAACTACCTTAACAGTTTCATCAGTGGTAATGCGGCCACAATGACTTCCTGATGTCTTTGAGATATGGTGGGAAATATAGATTCCTTTCGGTTGAGCTACATAACACGCCACATCTATGTTCCTCACTTCAGCTTCTATCTGATCCTCTGTCAGATCACTTATAATCCCTTCTGGATACATTTTCTTCTTCCTCTTTTCTTCATTGCGTACAATGTAAGGTCTTGGTTGCATGTCAGGTATAATCTTAATCACTGTTCTTTTTATGAGTGGGAGAATAGTGCACTTCTGCTTGGTCATCTGTGTTGGATATGGTTCTGATTTCTCGTCTCGCTGAACACTATACAACCTTTTCTCTCCATGATTCAACAGATGTATTGAGTGACTATTCACCAAAATTGGTTCAAATTGTACCTTGACCACCTTTCTCAAGGGTTCTCTTATGATTATAGAGCTTCTACTCCTTACAGGTTCAACATCTTCAATCATCTTCAATTTCAAATACTCTTTTCTCATTAGTTGAGAAGGATTAACCTATGTTGGACTGTGTTCAACTGACTTTTTCTTTTGTTGAACAACAGTTGGAGTGCTCTTTTTTCTGACTAGTTTTCTGCTTTTTACTTTCCTCAATCAATCTAGGAGGTTGTTGTTGAGGTTGAGGTTGAGGTTTCTTTCTTTCAAAATCCAACTTCTTCTTAATTTCAGTCTCTTTAGTCAATTTTGTTGAGTCTTCTTGCAAAATTGACACTAAAGATCTAGTTGCCTGTGATTCTTTCTTTCCAGAGTCTCCACTATGAGTCAACTCTTTACCTTTCTTCTGCTCTTGTTGCCGCAAGATTAATAGTTTAGGTGACCTTTTTTGCTTGTTTGAGTTTTTCTGAAAGAAGTGTTTCCTCCTTTCTCTTCAGGGTCACTTGTTTCTCTGTTTGTCGCACCTGACTTTCTTCTCTTTGAACAATCATCTTAACTTTCATTGGATCATCTGACGATTTCTTCAACCCTTTTGTAGACATTCTTCTAGTGGATTGAGATTTTGATTTCCTTGTGGGGTTACTTTTTCACTCAAACTTTGTTTGACAGCACGCTCCCCCTCAATCCTTGCTTTCGTCATAGAATATGTATCTTCTTTTTCCTGATTCTGCAAGCCCATTCTACTGATAGTTGTAGAGTTAATTACGCCTTTGATGTTTATCTTCATTCTGTTTCCTCTCTCAAGAAGAATTCCAGAATCTCTCAAGATTCTTGTCAGCATCATTCCATACGGTAGGGCATTCGAGTCTTTCTTCGACTTTATCATATAATTGAGGATTAGGTATGGAAGATATATGGGCTGGAAATTAAGTAGATGAAATAGACATTACTCATCTAATGTCGTTATCATATTCCTCTATCCTGTTCTTGGTAGAACACAATGGAAGAGTAGTGAATGTAGAACCCTAGCCTTCGGCACAAGACTCAAGGCCATCTTCTCCTTTAGGTCACTACATCCATATAGTTGTCGATTGATATGAACCTTCTCTACATTAGCTTGAGTCATCCATCTTGCTTTATGAGCAAGCTTTACTCCAATACATGGACACTCAGTAGCCTTCTTGATTGACTTCAGTGTTACTATGACTGACAATCTATCCACCACTAATACTAAAGTATCTTCAACTACTTCTACATTCTTCCAGAAATCATATACTTCATTTAGGTAAACTATCTCATTAACCTGAAAGAAGTTCTTCCATCCAGCTGCCACAATCTCTGATTTGATATCCATCTGGTCCTTCTTCAGGGAATCAAAATCAACGTGTCTTCCAGAAGTCATTGATTGCTCCATTTGTATATGTAGTCAACAAAGAACTAAACGCACAAATGTATTTCTCAAAGAGGTGATGTTGGTTTCTGAAGTTGAGAGTGTGAGTAAAGAGAGTTTGATATCAAAACAGAGTAATGAAATGTCTTTGTTGAGAGTTCTTCAAAAGCCGATGTCAGAGTATTTCAAGAGTGTTCTAGAGTAGGTGGTATTCTCAAGGCATTCTCATGACAGAAGTTACCGTTTATAACTTACTGTTACTGTTACCTTGAACTTTTACGACTTTTTATCTTCTTAACTAAGAAGATCATATGGGTCATGACATGGTTGATTACTCAACATTACCATATTCAGGTTTCGTCTAATTTCTTTGAATCTTTCTTTACTCAATGGTTTAGTGAAGATATTTGCCCATTGATAATTCGTCTCAACAAACTGTAGACTTACGATCTTCCTCTGCACGTAGTCTCGTAGGAAATAATGCCTAACTTCGATATGCTATACCCTTGAGTGTTGTATTGGATTCTTCGATAGGTTGATAGCACTTGTGTTGTCACAGAAGATTGGGATTTGTTCTTCTTGTATTGAATAATCTTCTAATTGGTACTTAATCCACAACGTCTGTGAGCAACAACTTGCGGCTGACATATACTTAGCTTCTGCAGTGGATAGAGCAATTGAGTTTTGCCTCTTACTTGACCAAGAAACTAGGTTGTGGCCAAGAAAGTGACATCCTTCACTCATACTCTTTCCATCAATTTTGTCTCTAGCATAATCAACATCACAATAGCCAATTAACCTGAAATCTTTACCTTTCTCAAACATTAAGCAAAGATCAGTAGAACCTGATAGATATCTCAAAATTCTTTTAACAGCTATATAATGAGATTCTCTAGGGTCTGCTTTGTTGGGACCCGATCTCGGAACCGGAAAACGGAAGACAAAAATGCGAAGGTCTAACCCGGAAGTGGGCCGAAGCTAAAACGGAAGAATCAAAATCGAAATCAAAGCAAACAAAGTCCGACATCCGGTAACGAAAATTCTTGAAAATCCTCGTCGCGTTAGAACCCTAAGACTAAAGCAAATCCGAAAATCGGTATAGATTACTCAAAACCGGTATAAATTTTTTTTCATTCTTATTCATTCCTTTCATCTTTATCAATCTTATACAAAGCACTTAATTTCCCTATTCGGAAATTCATCCTCATGCAAATCTCAAATCATCTTATACATACATACATGCTCCAAAATTTCATCCATAAACTAAATTCTTATCTCATTTATAACAAAACCTATTATAATTCTTACTTTGCCATAACCCGATTTATCGAAAATCGGGCAGCACAACGACTATATTTTGAACAACGCAAAAATCTGCAAAGGTTCAAAATATACTTCTAAAATTCCCAATCAACACAGAAATATCGGACCTCCCGTCCGGAATCCAAATCACAACCAAACGCAAGCATATACCTAACATTTCAAAATTCTCAAAATCATAAATCATACTCAAAATCAAACTCCATTCATATACAATTTCATTCATATCCCAAAGTCATACGCAAACTCAATTCGATAAACAAAATCCATAATTCATACTTCAATCCGAACTCAATCCAATCATATTCATATACATTCACAATTCATAATTCAATATACATCACTCTCATTTATATACACAAATTCATGGTGATTCAAGCCATATACCTTTTTAGTACCAAAATCCCAATTTACATAAAAAAACGAACGATATAAAATCAAACAACACGTCTTGATATTCTTTCATCCGATCTCCTGCTTGAAACCTGGAGATGGGGATGAAAGGGGGTGAGCACAAAGCTCGTGGATAATATGTTTATACATCGAAAAATAAGCGAAAAAAATCATCTTTTCAAAACTTTTGTCATTTTATAAAATTGTCACAACCGAAAAACCATCAATTGCTTAGTTCTCAAAATTTCTCGATTTTTCTCAAAATTACATTCTAAATCTTTTAAAAGTTTCAATTAAATTTTCTAATTTTAGAAAATAAGATACTTAAATATCAAATGTTAGACATTACCAAGTTTAATTATAAGGATTTAAAGAAAATCTAATGATTAGTTCAGTATTTAAGTTCTTATTTTGTGAAGGTTTAGAACTGAACTATAAATTTTAAAAGGCTTATAATTTAATTATCAAAAATTAAAAGACAAAGTATCAAATTGATCGTCATCCCATTCTTTTACATATTTCATATTTAGAGAGATCAATATTACTAGTTGAGAGTAATAGTGTAATACTTGTGCTACTAAACTTAAACTCTGCGTTTACTAAATATTATTGATGCAAAGATTAAAAGTCTGAAATGTATGTTAGTCTATAAAACTTGAGAGTATAAGAGTTTAGAGAATAGTCCAGTGGGCCAATTTCAAGGTCTAGTTCCTGAACCCAGATCAGATCCTGAATCGGGGAAGTTAAGGTTAAGGTCCAATATTTGGCCCCAAGG
>JAOQMR010000004.1:26005053-26018012 GCA_027563865.1 Erythroxylum pelleterianum
AACAAAGAGAGTGAAGTGAGTCTTGAGAGTGTGTGTGGAGTCCTGTATTCAAGTCCCTTTATCAATAAAATTTTCGTCGGTTTTTTTAATAGATTCCGCCTTGGTCGTTTCCGTTATTTCTAGTAAACAAAGTCAGGTGGATAATACTATTGTTCTAGTTATAAAAGACTTGATTTCCAAGAATTGGGAGGTGCGAGTGCACTGTATCTATCAACAGGGTAATCGTTGTGCGAATTGGTTAGCTAATTATAACTATAGATTGCCATTAAGAGTTCACTGGTTTCACGAAATTGTCGAGAGGTTTTCTCCTTTGCTATTTGTAGACTCAGTTGGGGTTTCCCTGTCTCGTGTAACTCATCTGTAGTTTTTCTTCATTGGACTTAGGCCCCATTACTTACCAAAAAAAAAGAGCTTGGACATAGAAAGCTTTACTACTCAGATTTGGGCTTAAATAATTTAGAACAATATATTAATTGAATTTGTAACTTTTACCAATAAAAATTGTGGTAAGTTCCACGTATATAGTTTTTTTTTCCCTCACAAATAAGCTTAGACGGATGAAAGTCAAACTTCGTTCTTATAACCACAGCGCCGGCTGATTACTTTGGTAATAACTAATAAGCTAAGAAGAAAAAGAGATTAAAAAATAAAAAGTTACATAATTCAAGCAACTTATAGTTTAAACTAACAAGAGTGACGCCGACAGGTGTTGGAAAAACTGTGCCAAATGAGTGAAACGCAAGAACAGCCAAAAGATTCATCGATTATTTTCTAAGTTGGCATGTTCAAAATCTTCTTTTTTAATTAGAACTTGGTCGGGTCGGTCTCATAAGGCCCGGTCTAGAAGGGTTCAACTCTAAGCTCATACTTTGGCCGCCCGATAGTAAGAGATCGACTCCCATACAGACACAACTATTCACGTAGAGACCTAAACCTAGAAACAACCAGCAACGTATATAAGGTATTAATCACCCATGATTGAGGTACGAACTCATAACCCTAGCTGCTTCCCTGCTCTCAAAATTTGAATTCTCTCAAAATACTGACTTGAGCGTCGGAGGGGCCTTCCGGGAAACAACCCTCGGAGAGTCTTTGCTAGTTTTACAGATATATAGCAGTGGAGAATCCCCAGAATTATGGAGCAGAACAAGAATACTCCGGATCAGCAAAATCCGGCTGAACCAGAACTTTTTGTCAATATATCATTCCAATAATGAAGTCTTACTTTGTTCGATGGTCCCAAACTGAAATCCAGAGTCGGATAAATGGGGAGATGCATCAATGCTTTATTGAAATATTATAAGAAAAAGACATATTCCTTTCACATTTACTTTTGAATTGTTTGATTTCATTTATGCTTTCTCTTAATTTGATGTTTAGCTTTTTTTAAAAATAAAATCAGAAAATTAATTTAATCGTTAATGTCAATGTAATTACAATTTTTTATTTATGATAATTAAATATTAAGCATAATTTAATGATAAATTAATAATTAAATAATTTTGTTTAATTTTATTAAATTTAATTTCATAAATTAATATTCATTTGCTAATATATATTTAAAAACTATGTTAAAAATTGTTGAAAATTTTTGTGTTTTCTAAAATTTTAATATATTTATTAAATAATTATCAATTTTAAAAATACTTGTATTTAAAAAGTACTGAATTTTGAATTAATTATAAAATGAAAATAAATCGAATAATTAAATCATATTCCTAATAGAAATTATTATTACAGAATTAAATCATATATAAATATTTAGTGATGAATCAAGTTGTGACAAAAATTGAAACAAAAAATAAAAACAATATTTGTAATTTTCATAAATTATAAAGCAGGTGAGGAATTAAAACCAAACACAAAAATTTAAGCTCAAATAAACCTCAAATGACTTAAACATCAGACAACACTCTAATATTTGGTCGTGCATACCTAGAATTATCAAACTCCAACCATCGAAACTATCGACTTTTTATTTTTTCTTTTGTTCCATATAGGGAATCGTGACAAACGAGAATTATTGTTGTGGGTTGACCTTTAATCCTGTCTTTTTTTCGTTGATGGTATTCAAAGTTACTAGTTTTCACCCCTGGTTTGAAGTGGAACACAATGCATTCTTCAAGTATATGTGAGAAACCTCGTTATGTGACTCGCAGCATTCTCGTTACAATTGAGAAATCTCATCCATATATTTATAAAAGATTCATATAAATATTAATGTTTTAAAAATTAGACCAGATATCAAATCGGTCGAAAAAAAATTTAAAATTTAGAGGTTCAACCGGTAATGAACAGCTATAAAATTGGTATATAATAAATAAAAAATAAAACTTATAAGAATAAGTAAAAATAAAATATTTTATTGAAATAAAAATATACCGATGTCTATTATTATATAATTAATTAATAATAAATAAATATGAGTCTAATATAAATATTAAAATAATAATAAAAATCAAAATTGTATTTCTGAAGAAGGTTGTGTCTCATCATCGTCAAAAGCTCCAAATTCTTCAACACTATTGAAAGATTCGTAAACTACGCTTTCATCTAAAATATTTGCATCAACTTCTTCTATTGCATTAAATAAATTACAAATTAGTAATGTGTGAAATTATTCTCAATTGTAAACTTATAATATACTATAATTTTAACTTAAATATGATCAAAATATGATATAAACTGACCATCAGTAAATGTTCTTAATTTATTCGTTGCGATAAATGCATTCTCTTCATAAATCGTCTTGACAAGGCTTTACTCTATTTAAATTTTTGAGGTCAAATTTGAACAATTTGCAAATGTTAGAATTCATTTAAATGCCTCAAAATATTAGAAATTAACTTGTATTTTTATGAAATATTAGTTAAATTTGTACCTTTTGCCTATAGAAAAAATATTGACAAGAATCTAGAGTTTGGCATTAATACATGTATAACTAACCAGGTATGTATATTTCTTTCATATTTATTTATAAGCAATGAATATTTTGTGAAACTATAATTCAGATAATAATTTGGAGTTCAATATGTTTATATTTGTAAGTTTCATCAATGTACTTCAAAATTAGTATTGGCGAAAGTATTACGTGTAACCAGAAGTAAGAGAGATAATAATTTTCAACTCAAATAAAATAGGGGATGTTGAAAAGAAGTATGTGACTGGAGCATTTCGTAGGTGTGACTGGAGCATTTCGTAGGTAACAATACAATTTATATAATGTTTTTAGCAAAATTATGATATTAATGTAAGAAAATTATATTATGTTTTTAGGCACTTATATTGTAATAAGTGATGACGTCATTTGGTTTTCAATGTGATCATAGTATAGTTCTCTCTTTCCTCCCTTATTTAGAAATACAAAGCATCCAAAAAGAAATAAATATTATAAACTAATACTTTTAATGAATTTGACTTATTAATTATGTGAACGTGTTCTTCGCAACAATTCTATAAATACGAAAGTTTTGATGAAATGAAGGGGATTTTGCAAGGTTTAAAAAATCAAACCGGACTAGACTGGACGGTTTTTATGCAGAGAGGTTATTAGGTAAAATCGAACCGGACCACTGATCGGTTTAAACTTTTTTTGGTCAGATCAAATGGTCCGATCTAATTTTAAAACTCTAATAAATATATAGATAAAATTTAATTGAAATTGAAAAAAAAAACTATAACCGAATAAAAGATCTGATCTCATTTAAGACGGAACAGATCTTCTACTAGTACTGCTCTATTTCTCCTTATTTTCAAATAAATTAGATAGATGAATAAAAATGTTTGGGAACGGGGAGCAGAAGGTCTGCTCTGCTCCATTCCAGGCTTGGTAGGGTCTTTGTTTCTTTTTCGGCGGACTTGTTGATTGGACTGATTGCTCTACGTGGAATTCAAGAAATTCTGATCTCCTCCTAATGGTCAATAAGATTTTGACCTCTTTAAACATTACACAAACAGACAAGATTGATAAAATACTCCATTACTTATGTATATGTATTGAAAACTTAGGTTAAAAAAATAAAAGGGAGCAATATATCAGAAGGTTGAATTTTCAAGTTCAATTATCTCATTTTTTTATTTTTACTTTCTATTTTTTAAATTTAAAACACATATTTAGTTGTTAACGTAAATATAGTTATATTTTTGTTATTGATAATAATTACATGTTAGATAAAATTTGAAGATAAATTATTTTAAATTAATTAAAGTTAGCTAACCTCTAACGTAATATTTATTAATAAATTGTAGATAAAAATTATTTTATTTTATTGAAATAAAAATAAAAATAATAATTAGTTAAAATATATTTAATTATTAATTAAAATTTTGTTTGAAATTTATATATCTGAAAAATATTTTAAATTTAATTATATTTATTAATAAGTATTAAATTGATTTGATTTGATTTGATTACAAAATTAATTAAATTATTCATATTTTATTAATAATTAATTTTAATTAATTAAATATATATATTTAGTTGATAGTAAATCCAATTATAAAAAATATAAATAAAAAACAACTTTGTGATTTTCATGACTTTTAAAAACTGAAAAAAAACCAAAAACAAAAATTAAAAACTCAAATAAACAAGTTTTTTAATTAAATTTGAAAAATAAAAATATAAATGAAAACCCTTATATATATCTAGGCTTTTCTGTTCTTAATCTTTATTTTTGGTTATTTTAACAGAAGTTGTTGAAAGAAATTAACCAGGAAATTCCCTTTTTTTTAATTATCTGATGGAGGAGATTAGGGCTTCCCTTTTTGGTGAAAATAGCCCTACAATGTGTTTATGAAAATTATAAATTTTTGGTACAAACTAAGAAATGACTCAGTTTAATTAGTTGAATATTTCGTCTTCCTCAATTTTCTCAATTCTTAATTTTAGAAACAAAAATGGTAAATAACAATATGATAACATCCAAAATGAATTGTAATTCCAAAAATGAGACCAAGATCTAAAAAATTACATCAAATTAGAGGATTGGACGCATTCATCCAACATGTCATGAATTGAAGCAATCTTACATATCATTAAAGGTTCAATAATTTATCCAAAAAAAAACAGCTAATAAAATAAAGCTTTATAATATACACTTTGAAAATAGTCTTCCTATTATTAATTAAAGGTAAGACTGCATATTACTGAACTTCTTCAAATTTTGTATGTCAACAGGATTTCTATTACGTGTTGTTATTATTGTAAATTACAATATACACGATAAGGGGAAAAACATTAGATTATGTCCAACACCAAACATATGTTAATGTGGTTATTGTATATAAATTTGGTATTTACTAGAAGATCTTCATTTCAATATTTAGACAAGGAAAATAATGAAGGGGGAAAAAAAGAGATACAATCAAGAAATGTATCTCTTTCTCTTGTCATTTTAAAGAGGAAAAATAATATATGCATTGATCCAGCCAGTCCCAAGAAGATCGAACCAACCTTTACATGGTTAATGCTTAATCTTGTATTGACACAAGCGATGATCTTAATCCAATCTCTAACACGAATTGATGTTTGATTTGAACTAATTTTCTAAGGTGGAGTCACACTTTCATATTCACGGCAGCCTCGAATCTTGACATGTACAACCCCCTTCTCTTTCTTTCCATTCATTACCTCGCAGCATTGCCTTCGTGGTGCCTGCATTGTTTTGGACAATACGTGTTAGGCACAAATCAAATCATGAATAGTATAAAACATGTAATGTACCTACCGTTTATGATTCTATATTAATATCATTGACTCATTTCCACTAATCGAGCACGACGAAGACACGACATGCTAGCCTTGAAGCTTTCGTCCAAAATTGGAATTGTTTTTGTCATCATGCCATGACGACATTCTCGCTTCAGTGGTCCACGTTTTCAGTTAAAATGGTTCTGAACCATTTTAACCCCTAGCCAGAAGTCTGAGGGGTTCGTTCGACCGAATTTTGATTCACATAATGGTGTCTTGTCTAAACTCTGTAGACAGTGGCTCAATGAACATTGCTAATAATGACAAAGAGTCATAGTCGGTTCTGGTACTCATTAACTACCCTCATGTTTCCCTTGGCTGTAAAAAGGTGGAATCGCCCACCCTAGACCCTCATGTTTTCCTTTTTCTATGAAACGTGTATCTTTTATAAGTGACTATATAAATATCGTATCTTGACTGTATAAACATGGTCTTAGCCATGAAATCTATACTCATTATTTGAGGCTGTTCAAACAGGCGTAGACCTAATTTCATATACATATGATAAGAACTTACAATTATTATATAGAATAATATATTCTCATTATTTGAGGCTGTTCAAATAGGCGTAGACCTAATTTCATATACATATGATAAGAACTTACAATTATTATATAGAATAATATATTCTTATTATTTGAGGCTGTTCAAACAGGCATAGACCTAATTTCATATACATATGATAAGAACTTACAATTATTATATAGAATAATACATAATCTCGTGACAACCAAGGAACAATATCCTCTTTTTAATTTTATGGTGTCTTATTGTGTCCAGTGAATTTCAACCATTTATTTATGTGAGTTCTGCGTAGGCTCTATATAAATAAACGTAGAGCCCGCATAAATAAATGACTGAGATTTACTGGACACAATAAGACATCATAAAAACTAAACAGAATATCTGAACTTGACAACGAAAGCGTCAACGGAGACTTCTATACAATGAAGAGGGCCATGAAGTGACACTTTGAGGGATATGGACAACTAAGAATGATCGAGTTAACGTTTCTACTTTCTAACAACCAAACTAGCTTGATAATTCTAATGTTTGTGATTTTCAAAGAATGCTGAAAATACAGACAAGATCAAGAGGAAAGTTAGCTTACCATCTTCCAGGTGTCTGGTTTCAACGTGGAAGCTTTGACATTGACAAATTGGACGGCCTCAGCATCTTTATACTCGGGTCGCTCACAATGAGTATCTAAATTCCCCATACTTCTTTTGTATTTGGTCAAGGCCTCGCCCCGACCCAAATACTCCACCCCATCCAAGAAATACACAACCGGTTTATCACACGGGTCCGGACTCACTGACCGGGTATTGAAAGTGAATGGATCATTGCTCCAACTCCTCCATGTTTGAAACGTCAGAAACGCTGTTTCCAGCTCTTTGGCCGTTCGCAAAGAAGGGTACAATTGTACGGTATAGCCCCAAGATACTGAAACCGACCAGTTCCGGATCAAATCGTAGCCAAAAGTGTGTTGCAGGGTCCGACCAGGATCCATTTTATAAGCTTTGTTTAGCTTCTTGAGTGAGTCAATCTGGTTCAACCCTGGAAATATTGGGTCAACATAGTCTAGATGGTGAAGTGAGACCAAAGGTGCTTGAGGGTGTGCAGCTAATAACCCGTATGGATTTCCTCTTATGTCCACCTGCAATTAATCACCCACTAGAATCTTAATTACTCTATTTTCTCTACAAACACTGAAAAGGAAAGTAGATAATGAACAATTAACGGTAATAAAAAGGAGTCAAATATCCTGGAAAGAAACGTAATCTTTGGAAGTTAATCGACATTGTCAGACTGAAACCTGATGGAAGCCAAGTTCTTTGGTGATAGGAACTCCAATTTCACTCAGACAACCTTGGACTTTTTGATCAGAACCGTAAAATGATGCATAACGATCAATGCAACCATCTAAAACCCTGACAAGCTCTTTCGCTAGTGGATAACTAATAGCAAAGCCGCCGCCACCATAAGCCATTGCATAGGAATGTATCAAATCCTGCTCAACACTCTCAGAGTTACCACCAATGTAATACATTTGGTTATGATCGTACTTTCGTAAGACCGTAACTAAATTCTCGACATAGAACACTGTATCGTCGTCTCCCATAACAAACCACCTCACGTTGTCTAACCCCAACTCGAAGCTCTCCTTAACAATACGTGCAATTCTCAACGCAGACCGAGACCCGTAAGAGCAAGTGTACCTAAACTTCGAAGTGTCACCAGAGACTTGGTACGGCGGCGAGGTCTTTGGCCACCCATCCGCCGGCTTTTCTTCCAGCCAGACATAACCACGAGTCACGTTTGGCCGCCACCATAAGTCACCGTAGTGCCGGCGATCATTCCACGTCTTTGCAGAGCCGCCGATACCAAACAAGATATGGGATATGTTAGTTTTTTCCTCACGTTCAATGAAAACACCGTCACTTGCCAACTTTCGCTGACCGGAGACGAAAACTTTATCGCATTCAGGGCAGACTATCAACTGAGGCTGTGTGGAGAAAGCGGAGTAGAAGACGAGAGAGATTGAGACCACAATGCATACGGCTATAGTTGTCTTAACAAATAGAGAAAAGATATCACTTGCTTTGACTGTTGGCAAAACAAAGAAATTCCAGGCTTTGAAAGGGTCGTGAAGTCTATCTCCTGGAGAAGACATGTCTTTTCAGAGAAAGGTTACAATTTTCTGTTCCTGGTTTCTCGAGAAAGTTACAGGCTTGGAAAGTATTGGCAGGGAAAGATATATCACAATAGCCTACTTTCAGAATAGAACCACGGGGCTTATGACTTGCCATATACGATAGAAAAATTAAATAGTCAAAAAGTATGCTTAGTAGAAAATGAAAGTTTCATATTATCCAATGTAAGACACATAATTTAATTTCATGGTTGTATGATAAAATCTAAAAAGAAGATTTGTTTTGTTCCCTAAATACAAGAAAGTGATCACTATAACGTTATTTCCGGAGTAATTTGTCAATCATTGAAAGTTACTATTCAAAGGATCTCACAACTGACAAGTTCGAAAAATATTTCGCAGATATAGCAGAGTATATATTCTGATTTATAAACAAAATATTGCATAGCAAATGTTTTATTTATCAATTGTAGTTATTGATATAATTTTTTTAAATAAATCTTCAAGTCAATTGTTTTTGTCAAAGTCTTAAAAATCAAGCCAGAATAGTTATCAAAGAACTTAAAATTTAATTAAAAAATTATTAAATAAAAATTAATTAATTTATTTTAGTTTATAAAAATTAATTAAACAGTTCAAGACTTTTATGATTGAGCAGACTGAACCGATTAAGTTTTTTAATTATTCATTTTAATTATTACTTTTTACTTTTTGTAATTAACCAAATTGAATTACTATTAATTTTTGTTAGACTAATACTTTGACTGGTATTATAAGTAAATGCTAATGGCATGTTTGTTTACGAGAGTAGTCAAATATGTGCACGCAGATTGCCATGTATGCATATGTTCCAGGTCAGCCTTGGGTAAGGGTAAGAAGGACGCATGTTCAGGACTTACTCTTGACTTGCTCATATTTTATCTTATTTTATTCTTTATAAGTATCTAGACATTCATGAAAAACAAAAAGAGGTAAAATAAGTTCATTTTTTTCGCTTTGTTTAGAGTCTATAAAATATTAAGAACGGGTTAATTATAATCCATTGTTTTCAACTTAATTTGTACAGGACATCCTCTACGAGTATATGCAAAATTGATTGTTTATCTTTTGGTGAATGGTCAATTTTGATTCTCTAAAATAATCTATATTGTAATTTCCAATTTTTATTTCTAATAACCATTTATCAATTGATATACAGTTGATAAATCATATTGAAATTTTACTACAAATAATTTGACTTTTAGTGTAAAATTACGAAAAAAAGTTCAAACCAGAATTAGCTAGAATAAGGCTAGTAGGTCACTAAATATATAAATGATGTTCATGTGAGAAAAAATTATATAACTAGCAGTACTTAATGGAATTAACTGCTTATCAATATCATAAATAGTGCTCAAAAGACTATTAGTCACTTAGTTGAGATATTAATATTGCGGGCTGCTTATTGACCGTTGTACTTCAAAAAAAAAAAAACTACAGTAGGCTAATGCATAACTGATGATTACTGAGATTATCAGCAAAAGAGATGAACTCATGATCTGCCCATATTATGGATGGCAATGGGTAGGGTTCAATTTGGATATTACTCTATCTATATTCATATCTATTTTTTATAACTCAACCCATATCTATATCTATATTTATCCGTTTTTACAATTTACTACTCATATCTTAATCCATTGGATTGTTCAGGTTTTTGGATATCTATCTGGTTGTATAACACACAAAAAATATAACTTCTAATTGTTCTATCTCAACTATTCCTACAATCAGGGACGGGCCCCCCACTTGCCCCCACTAACTCCAAAAAATTTTACATAAAAAAATATTATTTTAAATTTTTAACTGATAAAAAATTAAAATTTTGCCTCCATTAAATTTTTTTTACCTCCAGTGAAATTTTGCTTCCACTCAAAAAAATTTCTGGATCCGTACCTGCCTACAATCAATGTCTAATGTTTTGTCAATGAAGGTCGGCTGAATGAGGAAACAATATTCCTGAATTCTTTCTTTGTTTCCCTTTAATTTGTTATTTTTCAAATTATGTTATCCTTATTCTCAAATTATGTTATACAAGAATAAGGACACGAACATAAAACAATTGTTATAATTATTTATAACGGTGATTGAATTGAATTATAAGTATACTGGCAAGGTAGATTTTTTCTCGTGTTTTAAAAATCGAACCAGTTTAACTAGTTTAACAGTAAACACCTTAAGTCTTACTAAAATAAAATAAACTAAAATAAAATAAAATAAGCTAAATTGATTAATTTTTATTTAATAGTCTTTTTTTAATTAAACTTTAAATTTTTTAAATGATATACAGATAATCTTCTTTGATCAATTTTCAAATTATTTAATTTTATTAAATCTTTAACCAATGTTATGATATTCTACTGAGCCTTTCAAACTTTAAAACTTTTTTCGTACCGGTTTAACTTCCGGTTCAGTTTTTAAAACATTAATTTCTCCAATAAAATGTAAATTGCTGAAATTTGTGTTACGCCTAGTTGTCTCCAAGCATGCTCAGTCCATTTAATTTTTTCATTATTTTATTTCAAAAGCCCAATTCCTTAATCTCGTACCAACTCTTTTAGTCTACTTTAGTTTATTTTTCAGTGATTTTACAAAGATTTTTAGTTCTCAGAGTAAATGTGTAGAACCTCTTATCAGTAGACCGTAAAGTTAGGTAACAAAGTACAGTTAGTTATAAATGAATTGCTAATGACAATAAACCTAATGTTTATTTTTCCATTTTGAGGTCTTAATCATGTAATTAATTCCAATTAAGACAACTAAACCATTGTTGCTTTTTATTGTCAATTTATGATACCGATGTCAATGGTTGCATAATTTTCCTTCTGAGGTCACCATCAAAGTGTATTTAAAGGAAAAACTTTAATATTTCGTTGCTTCTTAAGCTCTCTTAGTTTTCATAAGCTTACCCAAGTGGGAAGAGATAACAATAAGTGACAAGCTACTTAGTGTGTAAACTCGTTGAAGAATTATCATCAAACACTAACAGAACAGGCTATTAACTACGTTTTTTTTTTGCGACAAATTGTAAATTGTCACTAAATGTAGACTTTTGGCGATGATAAAGCATTTAGTAGCCAAAAGTAGTCATTTTGGTGACATTAAAATAAATCATTGGCAAAGTAAACTATTTGGTGACGATTTCCAGGAGTTGTCGCTAAAAGCGGCTAATTTCGCAACGGTTTACTCATGTCGTCACCAAAGATCAATCTTTTGGCGACAATTTCTTGGAGTTGCTAAAAGTAGCCAATTTTGAGATGGTTTTCTCATGTTGTCGCCAAAGATTGAGCTTTTGGCGACGATAATGTAAAACATCGATAAATATTTCAACTTATTGTGACAAAATATATAATTCATCGCAAAACGTGAACTTTTGGCGACTAAACCTTAAAATCATCGTGAAAAGTGTAGATTAAAGAATTATGTATTAATAATGTTAATTTGTTAATTTGTTAATGGTAAATATGCTTAATAATCCTAAGGTTAATTATAATTGACGTTTATATATCATTTTTCATAATTTTGAGTTATATTTTCTTTTGAAATTTGTTTAGATATACAGTTAATACCTAAAACTCTATAAATTCTCTTTTTTGATATAAAAAATAAACAAACCTAAAATTTTACATATTAATATGATTAAAAATTAATAAATTTAGGTTGGCTACTATTCTTAATCATTAATATTTATTAACAATAAAATAATAATACATAAAAATTGAAAATTGAAAAATGAAAATTGTAAGCAATATAATATAATGATGTATGCAGGTAAGTAATATAATATTGTAATTAGAAGTTTAACAATTCTTACAAACATAGAATGTCAACAATAACAACAACAATATCAATACCCAGTATGAATCCCACTGATACGCAAAGTCTGAGGAGGTTCAATAATACGCAACCTTAACCTTAATTAGTAGAGAGACTGTTTCCAAAATTCTTACAGACATAACAATAAATAAAGTTTCATACTTATTCCATTGAAAAGGAAAGGAAATGATTATTTTTTAAGATTCTAAATGACATATGAGTCAGTAAAGGTAAATGAGTTCGCAATGTCTAGATTCCTAAGAAGGGTCCTTACACGTTTGAAAGCATGAATTAAAAATGCCAAAGATCTTCCCTCAGGTATTAGGTTATTGACACCTTCTTTCAACAACTTCTTGGCTATAACTAAACTTGCAGAGGATACAGTAAACGAATCCCTAGATGCAATATGGATCATTGAATTAGATGAATTACTAGTGCGATGTATTTCACCTAAGGCACAATTAGTATGGAACTTAAATAGTAAGTTAAGTCAAACTATATTACGAAGCCAAAGCTGAACACATTCATACCTGATTGAACAGAAATAGTAATTGAAATCGACGATTGATTAAAAACAATCAATTGCCTTAATCCTGTACCAGCCATCTGTTAAGTCAATTACAATGCATATATTTTGGACTTAATGTTTATTGATTTGTGAAATTGGTTTTCATAAATTGATGGAATTATTTGTTAAAT
>JAOQMR010000004.1:26048528-26058971 GCA_027563865.1 Erythroxylum pelleterianum
AATAATAATAATAATAATAATAATAATGGATTTGAATTATATAAAATAATAATAACAATAATAATAATAATAATAATAATAATAATAATAATAATAAATTTGAGAAAATTTAATTTGAAATTTGAATAATAATAACTACAAATAATAATAATAAAATTAATAATAATAATAATAATATAACACTAAGACATAATAAAGTGGTAATAATAGGCTCTAATAATAAATGTGCACTTGTACTGCGTACTGCGAAACTCCACATTTAGATATTACATACACATGTATATTTAATAATAAAGTGGGTGAGGCTTTCAGCTCGCAGCTGAAAATCGGCGCCTGTGGGTGGGTCCCACAGGCACCTGCTCTCTTTTCATCTTCCGTCGAATTTACTTCGTTTGGGCATTAGACACGCTAAGACACGCTAAGATCCGACAGAGGATTTGGCCTCTCCATGCATCACTTGCACTTTTTGCTCCAAAAATTTGTGGAATAAAATTATCAGAAATAGACCCAAAACCCAAGCTAAGAACCATTTGATCTTTTTGAACTAGTTGTTGTATTCAACATTTGATTGATTTCCATCAATAACTTTCCGAGGTATAATGATAATGCCAATATGTTGAGCAAGATCATAATTATGAAGAAGAGGTAACAACTATTCTTACCATATCAAGTAGTTTTTGAAACTAAGTTTGATAGATAACTGGGTTATATTTAGTGGAATTGATATATTTGTAGAAGAAGAGGAGGGAATGATAGCTTGACTTGTGATCATTTCGGTAGCCATAAAAAGAAGAGGAGGTTATTATTAGACCCTTATTAAAGTTTTTTTTTTTGGAAAATAGACCCTTATTAAATTTCTGATATATACCATAAGAACAATTATGGAAATAATAGTTTGGCCTATTATTTACTGCAATATTATAAAATTTAACTTGAAGCATTGTTAATCAATATAAAAAATTAAAATTAAGAGATGCATTAGCTTGTAGATGTAACCCTCTTCTTTTTTTTTCTAGAGATGATTAACCAAATTTAATGGGTGACGCAAATTAGAGTATACAAAATGGGTGAGTCATTTATACCCGAGGGTTACTTTTGATCTAATTCACTGTCACTAATGGGAAGGATTATTTATTATGAATCTTATAATATTAGTAGGCTAGGCCTAATATGTGTCCAAAAGTTTATGGAATTTTGTGTTTCTTGACCATGTCATAGGGTCCAATTCCCTTCTATTTACCTTCATTGGAGTTCGCTGTATTTGTTTCAGTCATAAAAAATATCTAATGGTCCTACTGATGTGCATTCGCGAATGGAAGGCCTATTATCATATACAGCTGAAAGCCCCCTTAATTTCTTGCTGATAAAAATTAAGGTAAAATATATGTTTTCCAATTGCACATTTGCACTCAAACACTCTCTCCAACCTCTCAATACTCTTGACAATTTTCTAATCTACACAACTCATATATATATAGTTCAAATCTACCAAAAACTAAATCAAATGATCGTTATTCAAACGATTAGTTTCTAAGCAGGATCAACTAGTTGACCATATATCTTTAGCTAGTAAAGGAACCATCATAAGACAAAATCTACCTATTTTATTAGAAATTATTCTAACCATCGACTGTCCATTGGTTAGCTAATCGGTACTAGTCAACAATCTAACCAATGATAAATGATGTATTATGTAAGTTTTTGAAACTTTAGTTAACAAAACCCCCATCAAAGATTAACATTCAGAAACATTTTGAGGCATCAAATATTTATATATTAAAATTTTCAAAAGTTTCAAAATATTCCATTTAATAAAAACTAGATTCAATACTATTTTAAAAGTTTTTCAGATTTTGTTTGAAGATTATGATTTTTTTAAGTTCAAAATAAATTTTCTCTTGATTATCAAAGGACTTATCATTATGTCTCATAAATAGTCATACAATGATTGAAATCCTAATTTATTGAAAGGACTAATATAAGATTATAATAATGATTACAATGATTGTTATATATGGAATTATTTTATTCTTTCTTGTTCTTGGTCTACTTGATTTTAATTACCTTGAAATTCTCTTAAATTGTATTTTATTTTTTATTTTGATCCTTTAAATAAAACATCTAAGATACAAGAATGTTATATCTTTGTATTATATTAATGAAAATCATTCATTGCTATATTTAATAAAACAAAACTAAAAAGTATAAAATTGTAATATTAAAAAAATTAATTTAAACTTTTCAATATTTTTTAAATAAAGATTGATTAAGTATCAATATTTAGAAAATCAATTAAATAAGAAATATAAACATATTTTCTACTTTTATTGAATAGAAATTACTAGAAGAAGATAAATGAAATGAAGTATTTGGTAGATATTGTAACAATAATAAATGAAGAATATTAAGAATCAAAAACCAAACCAAATGTTTGGATTTTAAAATTCTAAAAACCATTTTTTATTTTAGAAAAGAATTGATTTAATTTTTTTTCCAATGGTTTATGTTAGGTTGAATGGTTCTAGATCTAGTGGTTTATGCTTAGCCGGAATCCTAAGGATATTGACTCCTTTAATTTTTCTTATTTTGTTAGACACTTCTTCAAAGTTTTGCCGTCGTTACACTAACATACCTATCGTTCTTCATCAAGTAATTAAAATTAATAACTATTTCAAGAACGGACCAGAGTTCTGATCAAGGATAAGGATCAATGACGAGTTTGCGTAAGGTACTAATCAGCATGATTAGAGTTGGTTTCTATCTCCTGACTAGGACACAATACTGCTCAAAAATGGGATTCAATCGTAATTGTCATTTAGTTGATAGTCTTGAATCTCTTGATCATAGAAACATTATGTTCTGTAGCAGTGCATATAAGGTTTCTCCAAGTGATCTATATAGAGAGAGAGAGACAGAGAGATGATGATCAGGTCTCGTGGGAAAGGGAACTTGCTCCCATGCAAATATGCCCTTAGTTGTCAAAACAATAATAAACAATTTAATCAATCCAATCAATATGGCATAATTATTCCTTCAGAATTCTCATTCTAATTTTATACTATGACTTTGGAATTTGCAAATTGACATACTTCACGGAAACCATCCAATTCCTTCACATAATCCTATATTACCTCCTTAAAGAAACAGAAAAACGACATCCTTTGCCCATGTGCACTCTCTGTCACTACCCATCATAAACTTCTTTCAGACCTAGCAATCCCCAACTGACCTATGCATCTCATATTAATCTTGATGAAGACAAAACCCTCCAACCAATCTGCATTAAACCATTCTTTCACAAATGTAGAACTTGGCAGAGGCCAAGGGGTATACTCTTCTAACCTCTGTACACTAGTCTACCATTTCTGTCACATGCAAGCATCGGAGATACCAACATCCACTAGAAAAAGAAGACCTTAATTATACTTGTATCTTAAACTATGGAGGAAACTAATTGTTGGGTGAGACTTCACTTCCTTCTATGTGATACCTCCTTTTCACTTGCATTGGAAGCACATTAAAGTTCAAAGAAAGCTCTATCAGATGCCTATTAATAGAATCTTGAAGTTGTCACTCATCATTTACTACTTGAACCATTAGTTCTAAATTGACTTAGATCTCTCATTTGAGCATGTGTCACACCCACTATTAGGGCTTTCACTAGAGAGCCATACTCTCTTCTCTCTTCACGCCTCCATTTTGTTTCTTTTTCACAATCTTTGACAATTAATCATATTTAATTATCTAGCTTTTAGGGTTTATTAATATACTATTGAGAGAGTGTACAACTAATTTGTACGCACAGAAGAAGAAAACAAAGATGTGTAGATAGCGCCTACGGGACAATATTCTCTTCTCAATTAAAGAAAAGCCTATTGTAACGTAATAGAGAATAATTAAATGGGGTGATTCCCAGAGTTGGTAGCAACTTTTTGGAGGGATTATGAACAATAAGCGCCGAAAATTGGCAGCGGAGAACACGAGCAAATGGACTTATGCGAGAAAGATATTGGAACTACAACAGATCTGATCATGATGATGGTAATAGTACAAAGAAAAAGGGAATCCATGTTGTGATGCATCTGACTTATGTGTGCTTTTGAAAAACAATCTGTGTGTGTTTTATGGGATAGTTTAAGTTGTGTTTCTGATAGGATGTCAGTGAGGTACTGAATGGGAAAACGTGCCTCTCTCTATCCCATGCTGTTGCTAATCAGTTCCTTTGTCTGTTCAGTCCAACTTATACTCTAAAATCTCTTCATGTAGATGTCTATCTTAAGCTCACATCATCGATCTCTCTCTCTCTCTCAACCCGTGAGGTACACAAGCAGACATTCCATATTAGGTTTTCTTCTGAACGTGCAGTATGCAGCAGTTAATTAATGTGGAAACTTTTTCACTTGAAGACATAGGTCCTGATATTCTTCCTTGAAACCCTAAACTAAGATTGATCATTCTAGTGTCAAGTCAAATACGTGAAATTCCTCTGCTAAAATAGATTAAAAATTAAAAACATAGAAGAACGAGTTAGCTCTCACAAGGATGATACTCTGATTGCTTAAATGCTACTTTGAAGCAAGAGAGCATTTAAATTTGAAGTAATAATAGAAATTAAAAAAATGAGACCGAACTGAACTTAGAGTCTTAGAAATTATCTGATTCCATCCTTAGAATTTTCATGTTTTAACTTTGATAGTGCTTGCCGGAATTAACAATGACTATGTTATCTGTACGACAAACTTTCAAGATAGATGAGTTCCATTGTTTTCTGTCACTTGATATAAAGAGATCCAAACTCAAAGCCAGAGGCCTCAGGCCCTGACTCAAGAGTCTAGATTCAAGAAGGAAAATGAAAGCGAAGAAGAAATCATAATATAAGCAGTAAAATGAAGAAGAAACTAGAAACAGTAATACATCCTTTTAATTTGGCGAGTTCTTCAACTACTTTACCTTACGAGTTTAGCCTGAGTTCAAGATCCAATTCCTCAATGGAGCAAGGGCTAAGTTTAACATCAGATTGGATGCTGTGTTTATCAACTGAATTTGACTTCAAGAAGAAAGGTAATGATGATTCATCTATTCTTCTTCTCTTGCAACCGATAGCCTCATCCTCTCCGTCTGAATTTGTTGGACGAGTTCGTCGAACAACCAAATTCAAGCTCACGGACAAATCAGTTTTAACAAAATCTAGTTTAGCACTACATCCTGATTCTACAATCCTGGAATGCTTGTCTCCATCAGTATGCGGATCAAAGACATGGTTATACAGATCCTCTGGTGAGTTTTGACGCGACAAAGAGGACCACTTAGGGGACCTTCTCTGGTCTTTCTCAATAATAGATGAAGAAGACAAGGGAAAAAGTGATTTCTCACAGCAGTTTTCTTGAGTAGGTGTTGATGAAACCCTAGATGGAGAAGATGGAGATGGAATAGCACCAGGGTCATAATTAGGGTTAGGGCTATAAACCAAGGTATACATCTGTGGTGGGTATTGGAAACCCATAGATGTGTAAGGATTTGGAAGGTGATTCGGATGTTCATGATGAAGAATTTCACTGTGTGGATTTGGAGACTGCTTTAGTCTAGCTCTATCCCTCCTGTGCACATTCATGTGTCCACCTAGAGCTTGAGCTGACCTGAATTCTCTTCTACAAAAGCTGCAAGAATAGGATCTTGGAGGCCATACAGAACCTCCAAGTGGACCTGCTGCATCTTCTGCAAAAGCTTGCTCTTCCCAGGAATCATCATATGAAGGTTTGATAGATTCTTGAAGATTAGAACTTAAAGTGTGCTTTTGCCGAGTCCACGTCCAAAGTGGAGATTTCTCCATAGCGACTCTCTCCGGGCCGGAATCAACAAATCGCTTCTTCCCGGCTGTTTCAAGGTTCAATATGGTGTAGGAAAACAGGATTATAAAGAAACATAAAGAAGGAGAAAGCCGTTGATGACTAAAGAGGAGAAAACTGTAGATGATGGTGTTCCTAGAGAAGTTGCTTGGAAGGTGGTGAATTGATGTCTACACAGTGTAACCACTTCCTTTGGTTTTTCTGGTTGGTTTCCTATACGGTCCACCACTTAGACTAGTAATCTTCATTTTATTCTTTTCGTCTGAATTTTCCTTGGGAAGAGGGAACGATGATATAGTAAATCATTCTAGTGGGTCCAATACACTGTTGCTTGTGCGGTGTACTAGTGTTTGCAGGCAAACTGAGATCGCTTCTGACTGAAATCTCCTTGTAGAGGCATGAGATCCTCTGTTACTTTTATTCAGTTACAAGCCTGTGCTATTGTTAATTATCCACAAATTTCACTGGGATCCACTGTAATTTGTGGATAAAACATAAAAGTAACAGAGAATGTGATCTCTCGTAGAGGTTCAGGAAAATAGTTAGGTCAATAATTAGGCATTATCAATATCAACAATTAAAACTTTCCTTAATAGAGAAATTATTTTTAAAATGATAATTAGGCTTCACGCTACCCTTAATTCACTCCCCTTGTAACCTTTTATGTCCTTAAAACTGAGACCCTATCTCTAATTTTCACCTCTTAACTCTAAGTTTTAATTTGAGGAACATGATTTACATTATAGTTACCATCGATCGATTGCGATACCAACAAAAAATGTGTGAGGTAGCACCTACTAAATGTGGGGTACACATCTTCTGTACCCCTTATTCTGTACTTATTCAGTACCCCTTTAATCTCAACCATTCAATGCAATAAATTAGATGGTTGAGATTAAAAGGGGACAGAGGGTATAGGTTAGGGGGTACAGAAGATCTGCCCCCTCAATGTGTATTGTCAACGTGGTTATGTTTGTCAAAGCCTATACTTCTAGTTAAATGTAACTACATAAGCATGAAACTTTTAAACATGCTTAGTTTTTAATAGTTATCATGCTTTGAAAATAAGTTTAACAATGGCAACAACATGGGTGAAGTGAGAAACGTTACTACAGGTAAACAGTTTAATTGTCAATCTTGACTTAAATAATTAAAATGACTAGAAAATTATAAAGTAAACATTTCTAGAGTAAAATATAATAGCTTAAGTTTACTCTCATCTTTCACCGTAGTTTCTTTACAAAACAGTAATAACATTTACATCAGATTTTTTTTAAAAAAACTAATTTTTAGTGATAAGAACAATATTTTCTTATTTGGGTATTTTCTGTAATCATATATTAATTAATTGATACAGTGCACACAGTTAATTAATGAAGCTCACTGCAATACCTACATAGTTAATTAGATGTCTTTTGTGTCACGACTAGATCTCACTAACTTTTAAAAAATTGGATTGAAAATTAAACTAATAAAGTAAAAAAGAATAAAGTTTAAAAGGTTCAATTGATATTAAACGATCATAAAATTGTCATAAAATAAAAGTTAAATCAAATTGAAAATTTTAAAATAGGATTAGAAAGAAGGCTATCATTACTTATCGAAAAAGTAAAGTCTAATTGAATAATGAGAGTATTAAATAAAAGTTAAGTAATATAAAAAATCAAATAATTAATTTTAGTTTATAAAAATCAGTTAATTTGTAAAAATTAATCGTTTGAATTATAAATTGGTTGGTTTTTAATAATAAAAATTATTAAAATAAATCGAATAAAAAACCAATCGGTTTAAAATTTTTATGATTAAATTGACTAATCAAATTTGATTTTTTAATTATTAAATCTAATCATATGGTGGGAACGGATCAAGAACAATCAAAACTTGTACTTTATTGCAAAACATATATGTGCCTCTTCCTTAATTTCTCTTCTTATAAGCACATGATGCGTTCAAATTACAGAGGAGACTAATTACGAATTTTTTACATTATCATGATGCCTATTTCAATAGAGGCGTCTAGTGCTTCCATTTTCTGCATCAAATGATCCAATCCTTGAACTTGGCGATGAATCCCATCCTCGCATACCCTGTCTGCGAAAGCATCCAAATGTTCTCTTTTACTTATAGTTAGAGGAAAGAAACTAAGATAGGGTGGAGAAATGCTGCTGAGATGGACAAACTTTCTTTTGTAAGCATTATAATAGTGTATAAATAAATCAAGTGCTCTTGCAAAAGCAAAGCAAAAGAGATATATGCAACTAAATTAAGGTACCATGAAAAGTATCAATACATTTGTCCAGTCTTCAGGCCAAGTTCAAACATGACAAAGAAAAAAACAAAAGAGGTGGCAGCTTCAAAAAATAGCAATAACATGAAACAGAATCTCTAGAAAAAGCAAGCAATATAGTAGAGGAATTAGGAGCAAAGCATCAAACAATTTTAGAGGCGGGTCAACACAGAAAAAGGGGGCAAACGCCAATCTTGAGGAAGCCAAGATTTTATCCTGGGTAGATGGTCATTTAAACGAGGAAGTTTTGATAGAGATTAGCACTTATTCTCAAACAGTAACAACCCCATTAAAATTAGAAGGTTCCTAAACATTTCAGGTGACTCATAAGTGTTAGGATTTATGCTTAATATAACCTATCTTTATTTTTGGCGTTTTTATTGGACATGAAAATTTTCATAATTCTAGAAGGTGCGGTTTTATTGAAGATTGCGTTTAGGAGATTTTCTTTGTTTTGGAATTGGATATTGCTTAGGATTTTGAAGTAGGGTCATATTCCATAAATCCTTATAAGCATAATTTTCGGTGTGAATATATGATGACTTATTGTCCTTGTTTGAGAAAGAGTCTTTTAAGGAAAACCTAGTTAGCATACGTGTGTGACTGAAAAAGTGTGAAGCTTACGTGCAACTGATTTTCAGGAGTGATTGGCTGCGCATGTGTTCTGATTTTTTGTGAGAAACGAATGAGAAAAAAATTGCTAGAGGGACTGCTATTCTCTTTTCGTTTTTGATCCTTTATTGAGCTAATTGTGTTGGGGATCAGCTCTTTTTAATGGTTTATCTCTATTAAGCAGTCCATGAAGTGTGAAGTGTTGCTGATTTTGCTGGGCCCTTGAAGTTGATTGATGATTGCAGCACAAAAGAAAACTTTGTCACAGATGAGTGCATATATTGTTGGTGCAGCAACTTAGCTATTTTGGTGAAGAATTTCGGATCTGAAATTGTTGTGTTCTTGTTTTATTTGTTTTTGCTTTTGAGTAGAAATAGTTAGAAAAATCTTTTGACAAAGTTAACACGAATCGGTCGTGTTATTGGGCGTGAAGATCTTTCACAGGTAGTTAGGTTGTGGGTTGGTTATATAGATTGAGTTGTACGAGGTAGATCAATCTTTTGTAATTTTTGTGTACTGCAGTAGAAGTAATTAATCTGGGTGAGGGCCCCGCAGACGTAGGCAAAGTATGCCGAATTGCGTTACCAAACGTTGGTGTCTTCGTTATTTTGCAATTGTAATGTTTTTATTTACTTACGTGAATAATAATTTGTGGATAGTCTGTGTTCAATAAGATAACTCGGATGACTATTTTTCACCTTCTCTGGTCAAATTCTATTTGCTATCAGCTTAATAAATTGGACGTAAGAGTCCTGGATAAATTTTAGTACATAAATGTTCCAGCACCACCAATTGTCTATATTACTTCACGAGATCAAGGTTCTTCTACAATTGAGAAAGAAGTAGTTGTTACCTTCAAATTGTATATTGAATCAAATATAAAAAAGCTGATTTATGGAAGGTTGAACTCTTCTATTCCCTAACTCAGTTACATATTTATCCTAGAATGAAAAAGTTGCTCAACCCCAATGGGGTGCGTCTTTTGAATCTTAAAAACATAATAAGTAAAAACGTGAAATTTCAATGAATATTACAACAAATTTTAACTAATGTAAATGAGAGCTGGGAAATGGGAACACAAACCTTCGAAAAGTCTAACCCATGAAAAGGTTATTAGACCAAAGATTCTGACTGGATTGCAGCTCTTGTACTTTGAAAGAGATACATGAATTTTGGAGAAGAAATGTTGACGAAGGCTAATTTTATTCCATAAGCGTAGAAGACAAAGTGCGGTGACTTCATACAATAGATTCGTCTTTTTGGCACTCAAAACCAATTCTCAAGTTGGTACATACATCTTCAGTAATAACATACTCCTAAAACCGTAACCTTTGTCTTTCATATTAATCTTAAAGCATCTTATTGTCGTTTTATTATTTGTTTCTTGAGATGCGACATCAACTTCCTTTGCTACTGTATGTCCCATTTGTAGCTTATAATGGACATCTCAAGAAGAAAATATACCACAGGCCAAGTCTTACGAAAATTTTAGGCTTTACATCAAATGATTAAAACAATTAGACAAGTTTTAAGTTAGTCTGTTCTGCAATTAGATTAACTACCAAATATCATAGTTATTAAGTAACGATTGCGGTTGATTGATAAATGAATATTAAAATACTTGGCAAATCACATAAAAGAGCCCCTGTGATATACTTGATTATTCATCTTAGCCCTTGTGTTTTTAATTCGTTCACC
>JAOQMR010000004.1:26279049-26293259 GCA_027563865.1 Erythroxylum pelleterianum
GCTTTAATGCTTCAAGTATCACTGTTATCCTGCATTTGTTGTCACGATTGAGACTTTAAATAGTTTCAATTTCAAGAAGTGGAAGAAGCGTGTTGAGTTTGTCTTGGAGATGGCCGACGTCAACATGGCGATGCATATTGAGAGACCTTCTCCATTTACTGATATCAGCTCAGAAGTTGTTAAAGCAACTATGGTAATCTGGGAGCGGTCAAATAAGATGTGGTATTTGACCATCAAGAGGTCGATCCCAGATCATTTGAACAGTGGATTATCAGATACGGTCTTAACGAAGGAGTTTATGGATAACATTTCCCAGAGGTACAAGTTGTCTTCTCATGCAGAGCAAAGCACCTTGATTAAAGAGCTATTCTCTATGAGGTATATAGGAGAAGGAGGCATTAGAGAGTACATTATTAAGATGGTTCACCTTTAGAGAAAGCTGAAGGCACTTGATGTACCTATTCTTGACACGCTCATACTGCCTCAGGAGTTTGAGATGTTGGCGACTACCTACATCTCTTAGGATGAGTCTTGGTACATCAATGCCTTGATTCTACGGTGTGCTATAGTTGAGAAGAAGATTAAGGGTTCTCCTCATACAACCCTATATGCAAGTGCCAAAGGTAAGGGGAAGGCTAAGCCCCAACAGCCTAAGGGTAAGGGTAAGAAACCCAAACTCTCTCCACATATTCAAACTAGATAATCCAGCATTGCTAAGGCCCCACATGACATAAAGAGTATGAGGTGTTTCTTCTGTAAGAAGAAGGGGCATAGGAAGGCCAATTGACCAAAGTACAAGCTGTGGAAGGTTAAGCAGGAACTGTCAAGTAACTTCTCGACCTATATGATTCATGAATTCAATGTAGCTATAAACATATCAAATTCTTAGTAGTTAGATAGTGGAGCTTCTAATCATGTTGCTTCTACAATGCAGGGGTTTAGATCTAAGAGAAGGCCGACTAAAGGAGAGAAAAAGCTGATGGTCGACAACAATGAAGAGGTGGATGCTTTGTTTGTAAGAGATATAGGCTTGAACCTCGATACGGGGTTTGTATTGGTTTTACAAGAAACTTTTTATATATCGTCTTTCAGACAAAACTTGATCTCTGTATCATTTTTGGATAAAGAGGGATATCGTTTTGTAGTTGATACTTCGATTGTAAATATTTCTATTGATACAAGACATATCGGAACTGCCTTCTTATCCTATGGATTATATAGAATGTGTCTTACTCTTAATGAAATATATGCCTCTTCTTATGTTGTCGAACCTATTACTTGAAAGAGCCTTCGTAAAGGAAACATTGTACATATTGTGGCATAAACGTCTTAGCCACATTTCCAGGGAGAGGGTTGAGAGAATGATAAAGGATAACATTCTCCCAACTCTAGACTTCAGTGATCTGGAAACATGTATTGATTGTTGTAGGGATAAGTTGACCAAGATAAAGAAAAATGGGTCAACTTATGCTTCTGGTTTATTGGACCTCATACATACAGACGTTAATGGTCCTTATATAGTCACGTTATGCAATGTTAGATATTTTTTGACATTTATAGACAATTATTCCTGCTATAGTTATGTGTTCTTACTTAAAGAAAAGTCTAAAGTTCTTGATAAGTTCAAGATATTTAAGACTGAGGTTGAGAACCAGTTGGGAAAATCAATAAAGATAGTCGAATCTGACAGGGGAGGGGAATACTGTGGCAGACATAGGGTTGCAGGATAAGAAAAGGGTCTATTTGCCAAGTATTTAGAATCAATTGGAATAGTGACTCAGTTCACTATGCCAGGTGGTCCTGAGCAAAATGGTGTGGCTAAAAGGCGTAATTGCACCCTAAAGGATATGATGAAGTCAATGCAGAGTAGGACTATATACTCGAATACCTTTGGGGCGAAGCCATCAAGACAACATTGTATATATTGAATAGAGTCCCAAGTAAGTCAGTATCCAAGAAACCTTTTGAACTCTAGAAAGGGTGGAAGCCAAACCTTGCACACATTCTTGTGTGGGGCTGCCCTGCTGAGGCAAGGTTATATAATCCTTATGAAAGCATATTGCAAACTTGTTCCACTCGTTACTATTTAGTAGGTTATCCCGACCACTTTAAAGGATACAGATTTTACTATAGAGAAGGAGGGGCGGCCATAATAGTGGAATCGCAAATGGCTAAGTTTCTAGAATATGATGTCCACGAAGAGGGAGGATCTTCACATCTTCCATGAGATAGCAGGACGGATACTACGATCATTTCATATCTGCCCCTCATACAATCAGGTCCAGTGGATGAATGTCCGAGTACCATGCCTATACAGGCACAGGGACCTATACTTGTTCAGGAAGAGGTTTCTGAGGTACAAGAACCTATGCAGTTACACAGATCCACCAGAGAGAGGCGAGCTACTGTCTCATCAAATTACATAGTCTGTTTGGGTGAGCAAGACTATGACATAGGACATGTTATGGATCTGGTTACTTTGACAGAAGCCGTTTTTGGACCCCATATGGACTTATGGTGGGAAGCAATGAAGAATGAGATGCAATCTATGAGGCATAATAAGGTATGGGACCTTGTTGATTTACCTCAACATTGTAGGTCTGTTAGTTGCAAATGGCTATTTAAGACCAAGAAGGACACACAGGGTCAAGTTGAGAGGTTTAAGATGCGTTTGGTTGCCAGGGGATTCACTCAGAGAGAGGGATTGACTTTTATATTACCTTCTCCCATGTATCATCGAAGGATACATTTAGAGTGATTATGGCAATAATAGCTCATTATGGTATGAAGCTACATCAGATGGATGTTAAATCCACTTTCCTGAATGGTGACTTTTATAAGGAGGTCTATATGGGGCAACCTTAAAGTTTGTAAGTTGACTAAATCAATATACGTTCTGAAACGAGCTTCCAGACAATGGTACCTAAAGTTTGATGAGGTTTTAACCTCATTCGGCTTTATGGAAAATAAAGTTGAAAGCTGTTTATATTGTAAGGTCAGAGGGAGCAAAGTTATCTTCCTATTACTGTATGTGGATGATATCTTGCTCGCATCAAATGATTTGACTATGTTGTATGAGGTAAAATAACTTTTGGCCAAACACTTTGACATGAAGGATTTCGGTGAAGCATCATTTGTCCTCGGTATATACATTCACCGGGACAGATCTCAACACTTATTGAGCCTCGCACAGAGAGCATACAGTGAGTGACTGCTACAAGGTTTAATATGGTTGAATGTAAACCTCTTGTAGCATCTATCTCTCATGGCTAGAGATTATCTTTGGCACAGTCTCCACATAATGAAGTTGACAAAGAGATTATGAGGAATGTCGTGTACTATAGTGCAGTTGGTAGCCTGATGTATGCCGAGGTGTGCACTAGATCAGACATTGTATTTACTGTTGGACTATTGGGTCTATATCTGGCTAACTCAGGTGTAGACCATTGGAATGAGTTAAACGAGTGTTGAGATACCTAAAGGGTATCAAGGATTATACGTTGACATACATACAAGTCAACAATTTAAACCTCACAGGGTATACAGACTCCGATTTTGCTATGTGTCCGGATGATCGTAAATCCACTTTAGGTACATTTTTAATGTCAAGAAAACACTGGTAACTTCCTCGACCATGCATGCAGAGTTTGTTGCATGTTACGGAGCTGCTACATAGGCAGTTTGGCTCAGAAACTTGATTTCTGAGTTGTTTGTGATAGATTTGATAGCTAGACCCATTCGGTTATATTGTGATAATCTTGTTGCAGTGTTGTTCAGTAACAACAACAAGAATATCACAATGTCTAAGCATATAGAGGTCAAAAATTGACCATAAAGGAGTTGATTAAGAAAGGTGACGTCGAAGTGGAGCATATCAGGATTGAGGAGATGTTAGCTGATCCATTAACTAAAGGACTTCACCTACTAGTATTTGTTTAACATGTATTCGGTATAGGCATATTAAGGTCTTTAGACAGCAGTAGTTAGGGATCATTGTATTTTCTCCTTAAATGTTTGTACATTTTAATGTATTATGACATTATGATTATTTATTAATATAGATGATCATTTTTTTATCCTCAGTAATAACTGTTCTTGTGTATAGTCATAATACATATGAAAGCTTTAAGATTTGTGTTGATTTTAAGCATTTTAAAGGTCATTGGGCATATATAAAGATTGACTTTTAGCCTATGTTAGTTAGACACATATAGTTTAGTACGGATATCCATAAATTTGACATGACATAGGGGGATATAAAGTTTAATCCAATAAAAGTTCTCTAATGCAGTTTAGCATTCAGTTAGAGAACATAAATGTTTTCTCTAATGTTGTTTAGCATCTTATGAGAGAAAACAAGGTTTTCTCTAATGTTGTTTAGCATTTGGTAAGAGAACATAAGATTTCTCTGTTGCAGTTTAGCACATGTAGTTAGCATAAAATTGGAGAAATCGAGACGTACAAACGAAGATGATACGTATTAGATCATATAGGTATCATCTAAGTTTGGCACACTCTATTTTTCCATTCATGTTAGTAAGCTATTAGATATTCGTGATTATATTGGACCTATGTCACACATAACACATGTGTTTGATTTTTTTGGTATCGAAAGCCTTATAAGACGGAATGTTGGACTTTCAATGCCTTTGGATCAAAATTTTAAAATTTTGTAAATTTGGTACCAATATAGTAGCGTAACTTAAACGAGTTTTCAAACTATTTTTAAACTTGAGTCAAAACTGCAATTAATGATTGTCTAAGGGATAGAATGTTGGACAATTTTGTCCTTTCTCATTATGTTGGACAACTATTAATTGTAATTCTCGATTTTTCAATAACTTATTGGTTAAGTTGCGTAATTTGATTCAAATAAAAGTAATAAAGTAACCCAATAAATGATCTAAATCAATGGGTCGAAGTCCATGAGGAAAATAGATCCCGATTATTATGGACCGGACCTATATTAAGTTTGTGATAGGAAAGCCCGATATGGAAGTTATATATAAAAGTTAAAGTCTTCTGCAGTTACTCATATCATTTATAAGCATACGCATCATTTGACCTGCTAAGAGCGCATACTTATTGAGAAAACTGTAAAAAGACATTAACCATGTATCGGTGAACGTTTTCCGTTAAGGTCCTGAGAAATTGAAGCTCGTTTTGACCATGAAAATTACTTCGGAAGTCAAAACGGAACCAAAATAAGATATTCTATATTTCCTTCATTTTTAACTCTTTCATGAACGAGCCGGGACACATAATAAGGTTTATACTACGTGATACAGTTGTCGCCTTCAGCCTCATCTCATGGAGCTTTAGGCGCGTCTTCGGTAGCACCAAATGTCATGGCGCCACCTATTGCAGCTACTCCAACCGAAGTTCCAGTTACAGTAAGGTTCCAGCCGCTGCTCTTCGCATGCTTCTCACATCCGACAGCCACAACAACAAATCTCACAACTTATTCCGCAACAACTACACAACCAACGCTGACAGTCATGTGATGTTCTCCAGATTTTCAACGCAACAAAGATGACATACATAACACCGCTTATTCCAAATTCCAACAATTTATGCATTGCATTGCTCTGGACTTTTGATGTTTTGGATTCTAAGGCTTATGAATCTGAACTTTTCAGATTTTGGGTGTCTTACGTTTTTCATGTTTTATGAAGCTAATTTCATATATTTAACTCTTAAATAAATTTTTTTATTATAGTGATAATTCAATTATAAATTGAATGCAGGTTTTAAAATATTCACTCTAAACTTTTTAAATTGTAAGAATATTTAATTATGCAACAATTGCAATTTCAATTTCAAAATTAATGAATAACAATCAAACATATTTTAATTAAATTATAAAATTAAAGTTTGCTCTCATATTACTGTTGGAAAATTAGGATGAAATCCGATCCCGACCATAGTAGAATAATTACGAAACTTTTTCGTATTTTAATTTCCCGAAGTCCAAGATCACTTTAATTATATAAAATGATTAATAATTAAATCATATTAAAGTATGAATCTTAATTCGTATTTTATTTCGAAGCTTGACTATATTGTTGTCAAAATAAGTTGAGAGAACTTTGTAACTCTTACAAAAGGTGTTAAACAAGAAATATTAGCTTTATTAGGGCTTAAGCCTATTTATAATAAGTTTTGGACACTTTAGTAATTTAATTAAAATTAAATTCTAATTCTAGTTAAAGTTTAATTAAAATTACAAAATTCTAATTAAATATCAATTATTTCCAAATAAGATTCAATGTCTCATATTGATCCTTATTTATTAAATATCTTATATTTAATCATAAAGTTTCTTAAATTTTACTATCAAGTCCAACTTGATTAAAGTATCTTTACTCTCTTTAACCTGTTCTATATATGAAATCTATCAGGTTACGAAATAAGTTGGCAATGGATATAAATTATAACCCGAAATCATATTTATAATTAGATAAATTAAACTCTTTTAATTTATCTTTAATTCTCTAAGTAGTATCAAAATATAACAATTCTTATATAAGATAATTTTGGAGACCTTAAATCAAAAAATTCACTTATACAATCATCACAATGAGAATTTTCATAAATATACAAGTAATGTTTTAAATAGATTTCTCATATCGGGTCAGTTCAGTGAACTTGTTCTTTAAGAAACATGCACACCTTTGTTTAAGTATCTCTATATTTTAGCCTACGAGATCAAATATTTTCTTTATAAGAACAAAACATAACGTGTGTTAGTCTTTTTACGTTCTATTAATGTCTAGTCTTAATAGACCAATGACTATGAAGAATTTAATTAGGGACAATATATAAATACAATATGAGTCTCATAATTATAATCTTATTATAATTTCATTTGTAATGCATAATTATTTCTTAGATTTTATCATATACATCTAAGTATGTATAAAATAAAGAATGCATTTAAATAATTGTAAGTAAATTCTAGCCGATCGATTGACTGTAAAGCATAAACCAATAGTATAAACTAGAAAATGTTGTTTCTACAATGACATCAAGTTTAGTAGACAAGTTTCTTTACTTCAACTTAGGAGAACACTTTATATTACGAGGTTTTCTATTGTTATTCTAATCATATATAATTATGGTAATTATAATTACACTACTTATTTACATCGTATAAAATTATCACAATCATTGGTATAACATATAATGCATAATTTTAAACTTTATTTTACAATAATATTGTAAAAAAAACCTTAAAATAGTTAACAAGTAACAACAACAATACGTAAAGATAGTCTCCCTTAAATACAGAATCTAAAAAAGTTTGATAATATGTAACCTTATTTTTAAACAGTAGAAATTGACGGAACAATAATCAACCGAAAAATCATCCACTTTAGCATCCACCGCCACCGCCACCGCAGCCTCCGCCACCGCCACCGCAGCCTCCGCCACCGCCACCGCCGCCACAATAGCTTCCATGGAGAACCCCACCGCCACCGCGGCCTCCACCACCCCCATAATAGCTTCCATGGGGAGGCTTCATTTTGCTACCAAAGCAACCCATGAAAGCAAATGAAAGAGCTTGGCCAAAGATTCAACGCCTCTTTCTCTCTTAAATTATATAACAATCACAAAAGCATAATAATTCTCCTAAAACTCCTCATTTATTCTCAAGGGTTTTGGCTCCAATACAATAACTCGTTCATGGGTTGTTCGTTACCAAGTTGCCATGGTCAAGCCGAAGCCACGTTGTCCCCGTTGACTTGATTGGTCTCCCCTCAAATTAGCCAGAGAAGAGAATTTAATATCTACCAATCACCCAGAAGAATGTAGGGGACCAGAGACTTGTATCAGGCTTCAAATCTTCCTGCCCCGTAATGGCACCGGGGATTTAAAGCCCTTGTATCAAGCATTTTCCTAAGTCAAAATCGGTGATCGTGATAAGATTTCCAAGAGGCCCAATATCCAACTGCCAAGTAGCGAGTGCATCAAGTTTATTGGTCAATCTGTCATTTTGTCCTCTTCGAAATGGAACCATGTTGTCTGATACATGAATTACTGATCTTCTGTTTAATATTATAATGCTTTATTTTGTTTTATAAATCTCAGCCATTTATTTATGTGGATTCATACGAGTCCCACATAAATAAATGACTGAAATTCATTAAACAGAATAAAACATCATAATATTGGACAGAGGATCCCGTCTCGGATACATATAACCTAGTCTAAATAAAATAATATTATTTTATTAAAAATTGACTTTTAATAATTAAAATTTTAATTACCCAAAATCACATCATTTTATTAAAAGATATTAGTTGAAGTTTAATAAATCAAATTTAAGAAATTTAAATTGAAAATGGCAAATCATAACTAATTTTGGCCATTTCCATTTCGAATTAAGTAACCATCTGTTAAGTTTCATTTGAATAAAATCAGAATAAAGGAATCGAAGTCCAATAACTTAAATGTCGAGAGATTTGAGATTTGATCTACCGTTTAATTACACCAAACAACGATATTATTGGTTCTTTACGAACAGCGCAAGACATGGAAAGAACACATCTTTTGGTTTTCCTACAGCAAATAAGGGAAGAATACGACAAAAAAACACACAAAACTCTGTCTTGAGGGAACATTACACTTCTAAGGAAATTGTTTATTTCTGTTCATCAGGACATTGGGGAATTACGTGATGCACATGGACTGAGCTTGAAAGAGGCAAAAATAACATGGGGAAGCCTGGTGAATTTTAACAGCTGAGACCTCTACTTCTGATCTTTGTAAAGCCACAAAAACTATACATCATGGTTCTGATTGATACTTCTTGGTTTTTTTTTTCTCTTTTAGATCAGAAGTTATTGCTTGAAGAGGAATGCTTATTTTGCTTTCCAGAGTTCAAAAATTGCAGATCAAATGGCAATACATTAAGAAAGTTATGAGCTTTAAATCTTACGACAGGAGGTTGTTAGTGTGTTACACCTCGAAAGTTAAATCCCTGTAGCAAATCATTGGCATTAAATAAATGGATAAAACCATAAAGATTAAAGATATGATCAGACTTCTGTTGGGCTTTATCTCAAATATATTGGTAGGTATTCCGATTGACACGCTCATGAATCAACGGAACTCCCAAATATTTCCCAAGGTTGTTAGTCTGTGTAACCTGGAGCCCCCGGCTTAGGAGACGAGCAGTATGGGTCGGAACATTCTTAGAGAAAAACACCCTGATTTTAGTGAGGTTAACGCATTGCCCAGAAGCCTGACAAAAAGTGTCTAAAATGTGGGTGATTAGTTGCGCCTGAGCAATTATGGCTTCACCAAAAATAACTAAATCATCCGCGAAAAAAGATGGGATAACGGTGGGCCCGAAGAGCCCAACCTAATTGGTTTCCACTTACCGTTATGCACGGCTTAGGAAATAAGATGACCTAGACGTTCCATGCAAAGCACGAAAAGATAGGGGGAAAGAGGATCTCCTTGCCGAATGCCGCGTGAAGAAGTAAAGGGGTCGATCAGAGCGCCTTGCCAAGCTACCTGAAAAGACACCGTAGTCACGCACTTCATAATAACCCAGATGAGATTAAAAGGAATCCCAATCTCCGATAGAGTTTGTTAGATGAACTCCCATCGAAGTCTGTCGTAAGCTTGCTCAAGATCAACCTTCACCTCTAGGAAACCTTTTTTACCTCTTTTCTGACGCATCGAATGAATCACTTCCTGAGCAATGATGATGTTATCCGTGATTTGTCATCCAGGGATAAAACTACATTGGGTCTCCTGGACAAGCCAGGCCATATGAGGTTTTAACCGATTGACAAAAATTTTAGCAATCACTTTATACATAACAGTACAGAGGCTGATGGGCCGAAACTGCGTGATGCTAATAGGGTTAGGGATTTTAGGAATTAAAACCATAATAGTTTGGTTTAGGTCCGGTTCCTAGTGATCGCGGCTAAAGATGGCTTGAATCAAATTGACTATCGTAGGCCCCACCTGGGACCATTGGGTTTAAAAGAAAAGAGCATTGAAACCATCAACACCCATAGCTTTATTAGGGTTGAGTGAAAAGATAGAATGTCGGACTTCAGTGACATGAATGGGATGGCCAAGATCGTGGAGACGGGCTACAAAAAGCTGGGGAAAGCCGCCAGAGTAGGGAAGAGGAGTGGCCACCGTATCATCCTGATGAAAAAGCTGGAGGAAAAAATTCCTCACTAGAGTGCGAAGGGGAGCCTGGCCCGACACTAGAGTCCCAGAGGAATCCAAAAGACGATCGAGGCGCAGCTTTTTCCACTTAGCCAAAGTGACGGTATGATAAAACCTGGTATTCCGATCGCCCTTGGAAATCCAGTCACATTTGGCTCGTTGGTGCCAGAATAATTCTTCCTCACACAACACTTGTAAAAGATCATTACTCAACCTTTGCTCTAAATCTAACAACGAATCCGAAGTGTCAGTTTGCATCGCTCGTTGGATACCCTCTAAACGGGCAATAAGACGTTTTTTACGATGGAAGATATGACCAAAAACCTCGTGATTCCAATTTGAAAGATGACGCGCGAAGCTGTTGAGGGATTGGGTAAAGGTTTCATTAGCCGGAATCCAATGCTCGGCCACCACCTTGGGGAAACCTGGGTGAGTAAGCCACGCGTTTTGAAAACAAAATCCAGGAGAAGGAGCTGGAGGAGAAGAATTCGTCCAAAGAACCAACAAGGGACGATGATCAGAGCCCAAGAAGGGAAGATGTTGAATGACCGTGAGAGGAAAGGCTCTCATCCAAGCATTCGATCCAAACATCCGGTCTAACCTAGCTTGAGTCAAACCTCGTCACCAAGTAAACTTTGATCCTTGGAAGCCCAAATCATGTAACTTACACTGATGCACCCAATCCCGGAATTGATTATTAACAATACGAGTGTGCTGAACACCCCCCCCCCCCGTTTGTCAGAAGCCGCCAACTTAGCGTTGAAATCACCGCCAACCAACTAGGGGTCCGAGGAGAGCGAACCTAGCCAACCTAATAGATACCAAAGGACGTTTTGAGTTGGTCGTTGAGGACTGGCATAAACAGGCGTAAAAACAAAAGAAAGATCCCCATACTTGACCTTCGTGTGAATGAATTGACGATGGGCGATGACCACCGAAACCTCAATATCTTATTTCCAAAGTAACCAAATGCATCCAGAAAAACCAACTGCTTCAACCCGAAATGAGAAATCAAAGCCCAACTACCTAATAACGGTATGAGCCCGATGGCCGCTAATCCGAGGTTCAAACAACACCAGAATACCCGGGTGATACATACGTATATAATTATATAGTATAGCCTGGATATTTGGTCCGCCCATCCCTTGGCAATTCCATAAGAGAATTGACATCAAATATTAGGATTTTGATCGGGCAGTAACTCATCCGATTGAACGATAACGAGCGCCTGGGGGATGCCCGAATCATCACCCTCCAAGATTTCCATCGCATTATCAGTGTGCAATTCTGTAGTTAATGTCCCCGGTGGGCCATCAGGAGGTTCAGAAGGAGGTAATAATTCGGGCAGCTTTCTTTAGCAGGTCGAGTTACCCTCACGCAATCTGTCATAGCTTCTCTTCCCATCTTCACTATGCAAACGGTTCAGTTGCCTCGTCAACTGTGTGAGGATCTGGAAAAAAATCATGCGAGATTTCATCTGGGGGACCCAGGCGGGTCATAGGAAATTCCATCTAGTGCGTTGGGAGGAAGTCTGTCAACCCAAGAAAATGGGGGGATTAGGGCTTAAATGTATTCGCTCGATGAATGACGCCCTCCTTATGAAACTTGGCTGGGATTTAATTACTAAACCCCAGGCGCTTTGGGTTCAGACTCTACGGGCGAAATACAAGGTTGATTTGGTGCATCTCCCTTAGACTCTCAGGTGACATGGTGCTTCGGGTGTTTGGCGAGGGATTGCGGCCGTTTGGCCTCTCCTTCGTCAAGGTGCTAAGTGGAAAGTAGGCAATGGCCGGCGCATTCTCTTCTGGCTTGATCACTGGTTAGATGATTGGGGTCCCCTATATTTAGTGACTCAGATCGAAATCCCTGAGAACCTACTTTACGCTACTGTTCATGATTTTCAGGCGGGCGATGGTCATTGGAATTGGCAGGCTTTCCAAAGTTATATCCCCGAACCTGTTTGTATGACTATTGCTTCCGCCACTATTCGTGTTGGTGAGGAGGATCGATTGCTCTGGAGTCCCACTTCACATAGGCGATTCACCGTTGCGTCTGCCTACGATCTTATCGAGCATTTAGATCTGGTTGCCTTCACTACACACTGGGAGGCCATCTGGAAGTGGGCGGGCCTCCAACGCATCCGATCCTTTCTCTGGCTGGTGGCTAAGAGGAAATTGCTTACTAATAAGGAACGCGTAGCTCGGCATCTGACCATGGTGGCGGGATGTCATTCCTGTGGGCAGGAGGAAACGACGCTTCATGTATTACGGGATTGTCCCCAGGTCAAAGCATTCTGGCTACAGTTTCCTGGTAACCTGGTTGGTGGGGATTTTTTTAGTCAGGAGGAAGGCCACTGGTTCCGTTTTAATCTGCATCACCACGTGCAAGTCCATCGGGCCGAGTGGGCTACTATCTTTGGGGTCGCCTGTTGGTTTCTTTGGCATTGGCGGAATAACAACATTTTTTAGCAGGGCTTTACTTGGCCACCTTATGGGCACACTATTGTTATGGCCTATACGCATTGGGTCCTTCGCGCTAACATCATTGAGCATCAACTTTTTCCATCGCAGGGACGACCTTTGGGTTCTTTAGTCGGCTGGAATCCACCGCCGGAAGGGTGGATCAAGCATAATATGAATGGGTCCGTTAAACTAGGCTCTAATCTTGCGCAACTGACAGGGGCACTGGTGCGGCGGTTTCTTACAGCACATCGGCGTCAGCCATCCAGTCATGGCAGAACTCAGCGGGATGTACTCCAGGTTGATGTTGGCCTGGGAGTGGGGTCATCGTCGCGTGCTCCTCGAAGTGGACTCACTCGAGGTCATTAATATTCTTTCCTCTTCGATTCAAGTTCTGACTGAGCTTTCCTTTTTGGTGGCAGGTATCCGTGCTTTACTGTATCGGGAGTGGACAGTCCACGTTGAGCATACGCCTCGCGAGGGGAACCAGTGTGCGGATCACTTGGCCTATCTTGCTTCAGTCGCAACGCCGGGTCTACATATTCTTCGGGAGCCTCCCTGGAGCCTTTTGGATGCCCTCCAACGCGACGTGAAAGGAATCCTTTACTATCGAGCTCTTCGTAGGGGTTCAGACCAGCGGCACTAGCCGTTTTGTTTTTCCTTCCATTGTATCAAAAAAAAAAGATATGATCAGACAAAAGTTAAAATTCGCCTTTGTTTCTGATATCACGTTACGGCATGCACCAATTCTCTAGCCACAATCACGCAACAAACTAGTCTTATCTACTGCTGACAATCTTCACGCGTGTGCAGTCGCCGCTGACAGCTCCTTCACCACCGGCCTGCTTCTTCTCCAAGCTTCGGAAGCACGTCACCGGTGACCTGTAAGACAAGCGCTTCACACGCCACCTCCCACGACCAGGAGCCATCGCCTTCAGCATCATCTCATGGAGCTTTAGGCGCATCTTCGGTAGCACCACATCGCATGTCGCCACCTATCGCTACTGCTCCAACCGAAGTTCGAATCACAGTAAGGTTCCAATCGCTGCCCTTCGATGCTCCTCATATCCGACAGCCACAACAACAAGAAATCTCAAAACTTATTCCGCAGCAACCAAACAACCAACGCCGGCCCTCACATGATGTTTACCAGACTTTCAACACCACAAAGATCACATGCATGACACCGGTTATTCCAAATTCCAGCAGCTTATGCATTGAATGGTTATGGACTTTTAATGTTCTGGATTATGTCTTATCAATCTCAACTTTTCAGATTTTGGGTGTCAGATATATTTTTAAAATATTTTTGGGTGTTTTATGAAACTAATTTCGTATGTTTGTTTAACTCTTAAACAAATTTTTAATCATATTGATAATTCAATTCTAAATTGAATATCAGGTTTTAAAATATATAATCTCAACTTTTTAGATTGTAAGAATATTTAATTATGCAATAATTGCAATTTCAATTCCAAAATTAATCAATAACAATTAAATATATTTTAATCAAATTATGAAATTAGAGTTTGCTATGTTACTGCTGCTGGAAAATAA
>JAOQMR010000004.1:26316167-26331333 GCA_027563865.1 Erythroxylum pelleterianum
TCACTTCCCAAGATTTTGATCCAAAACAAGTAGGAGAAAGTTTCGAAAAAGAATGATCGAGAAGAAGAAGAAGAAGAAGGCTCTGCAAAAAGTGACAATGGAGGAAGTTATATTCTGAATTTCTGATGTCTCACGCCAATTAGTAAAATTGAGTCAGAAAAAGGAAGAAGAGAACTATCTGAACCCGGGTTCGAACAGGAGACCTCTAGTGTGTGAGACTAGCGTGATGACCAACTACACCACCCAGACGATGCAAAAGTCGGTACCACGTAAAGCTTAACGAACGTGGCACACACGCTAAGCCCCGTGGACTTGGGCGCACGCTAACCTTCACAATTATTACTCTAATTTAATATCATCATTAATCTAATATTTAAATAAATTTATCACACACGCGAAAATGCGAAAGTAATTTACCAAAAAATTTATTAAAAAAAGAAGAAGAAGAAAAAGCCTCTCCCGATCCGATCATTTCACATAATCCTACCTTCAAGCTTCGATTCGGGTTAACCGGTAGCTGGTTTTGGGTCGGATCCTAGTTTTTGTTTGAGAGGAAGCTATGGCTCAAGCTTCAGGGAGGGGCAGAGTCGTTGGGGACTACCTGGTGGGTCGGCAAATCGGGTCGGGTTCGTTCTCGGTGGTCTGGCTGGCGAGACACCGAGTCGACGGCACCGAAGTCGCGATAAAGGAGATCGCTTTGAGTAGACTAAATAAGAAGTTGCAAGAGAGTCTCATGTCTGAGATTTTTATCCTGAGGAGGATCGATCATCCTAACATTATTCGCTTGCACGATATTATCGAGGTTTTCGGTTTTGCTTTTCAGTTGCTTGAAGATTTCAAGGTTGTTGTGTTACTATTAACGCTAAAGTGCTTAATTTTAGGTCCCTGGGAGGATACACATAGTATTGGACTATTGTAAAGGGGGAGATCTTTCTATGTATATACAACGTCACGAGAGAGTCCCTGAAGCTACTGCCAAGCATTTCATGCAACAACTGGGTATGTCTCAATTGTTGTTGGGTGTTTAGAAAGGCAATGTCTTTTTTGACTGATTTAGTCAGGTTTTATGTTGTTTTGAATATTTGGATGTTCTGTAGCTGCTGGTTTGCAAATTCTCCGCGACAACAACCTCATACATCGGGATTTGAAACCGCAGGTTTGTCGGCAGAAATGTTTTGGTTCTGTTTGAATTTCAAGTATACTTGAGCAGGTTTTTGTGGAGAATGGTAGTATGCTTCTAAATGTTTAACTGAATATAAAATAAGAAAGGATGATATTGTGTGGAACGTTCTCATGTGTTTAACCTTTGTGTGTTGTTCAAAATTTAATAGGCTAACTTTCTAATTTTCTCAGAATCTCCTCCTCTCAACCAATGATAACAATGCTGTCCTCAAAATAGCTGATTTTGGATTTGCCAGGTGAATAATCATTCTTTTTTTTTTCCAATCGTCGTTTTATTCAGTTTAATTATCATGTTCTGTGTCAATAACTTTAAACTTCGTCTCTGCGCTCTACTTCTGCCATTTGTGCGAGCACTAAGTAGTATTTGATTGAAGGTCTCAGTGAAGATATAGCTGGTCCTGTAATGACCTTGTCATGTATTTGATTTCATTCTAGTTGCTTTATGTATAACTGGGTTTGATTGTATCCTATATCATTTAACAATTCTATTGTTTTCTGAAATCTCAAACTCAATGATGTTTGGCTCTATTCACACTGATCTTTTCCTTTTTTCTGGGCATAATCATATGTGAATTGTTGACATATCAGGAGACATGTTGTTATTGCCGATCTGTCATAAAGGATTGATATTCAAACTCAATTCATCCCTTATATTGAAGTTTGGGTAATTATAACTTTCTTTGTCAGATCTCTACAACCCAAAAACCTTGCAGAAACCTTGTGTGGTTCTCCCCTTTACATGGCTCCAGAGATAATGCAACTTCAAAAGTATGACGCAAAGGTGACATTGAATTGCATTCTGTGTTGACGTTGTGATGTATTCTGTCTCTTTAACCTTTAACTGAATACACAGGCAGATCTTTGGAGTGTTGGTGCTATTTTGTTTCAACTTGTTACTGGGAAAACCCCATTTACTGGAAGCAATCAAATACAGGTTTGTAGAGCTCATTTGTAGTGTACATCTCAGCCTGATTTAAACAGGTTGACGTACTGATAGATTGCACTTTTCTTGATCAATTTGTTCCTATCTCATGCTGTGCAGTTGCTCCAAAATATTATAAAATCAACAGAATTGCAATTTCCTTCAGATAATAAGGAATTGAGTCCTGAATGCAAGGATCTATGCCAGAAGCTGCTGCGTCGAAATCCAGGTATCATCTGCAGTGTAACTTTATATTTTATCTCAATTTAAAATTCCAAGTTATGTGGAAATGGAAGATTGAGATATTTGTAACTATTATATCCTTCTGACTCATTATTCTTATTATCTAACTCATAGTTTGACCCATAGATACCTAACCAGGGGTGAGAATGCTAATTTTGTCTGCTGGTATGAAATTTGTATGTAATCAGCAGTGCTCATTGAATTAGCATCTTTGGCAGTATCGTTTTAGAAGTGCAATGACCAACTTACGTGGTCACTAATTGCTCATCTACTATTTATTAGGTTCTTTTTCCTTGTTTTCAAATAATCTTTTTAACTTTGTGTATGCAGTGGAACGGCTGACATTTGAGGAGTTTTTTAACCATCCTTTTCTTTCTCAGAGAAATCTGGAGGATTCTATCAGGTTGATGTGATGAAATTTTCAATTTTATTGTCTTTATCTTTCTTCTGAGGTTCTGAAAGGATATCGGTTTTCCAGGGGTAAGACGTCTTCAAGATCCATGGATGGTTTTCCTTTGTCCAAGACCAATCCTGTAAGGACCATGGACGATAACTCCCAGGAGGATAATCTGCCTTTCCTTTTGGATGATGATTCTAGTGGTCCTGAGTGTAGCCCTTCCTTTTCTAAGAAGAGCTATGAAGTGAAATGCACTTATGGATTTTCTCCTGGTACAGGAATTGGTGTGAGAGAAACAACATCTTATGCTATGACTGATGCCAATTTTATTTCCAAACATCCTAGTACTAAATGTAATTCAAACAACACTAATTATAGACCTGGTATGAGTAAACTTCCTAGTGAAAGCTTAAGTGAACTTTCAAAGTCAATGGACCAAAGGTCGGTGAATCTTCGATCAAGAGGTATTAAGAAGTGTACCATTTACTTTTGTTTTAGTGCTGGATTATATGTCTTGCCAAGGCATATCTGGATTTTGTGTATTCCCTTATTTTTTTGACATTTATTTTGCAGTCATGGATTCATTGGAATGGATAGATCAAGATTATGTTCTTGTTTCTGGACCACCTCTGGAAGTTTCAACTTCTTCAGCAAGTCCTTTGAAACCAAGTCATGTACCTGTCAAATCAGAGAGTCTTCCTCAAGCATCCATGAATATAAATAATACGCCAAGTGCCCCCATGCCAATAGTTGGGGTTCCAAACAGTAATATTTTTCATACTGGAAGCTTGGAAAGTCCCAGCTCCGCTCCTGGAACTTCTCAAGGATCCATGGATATAGGAGATGCTTTCGAGCAGCCATCAACCGATGGCATGACTAGGCTTAGATCATTGCAGCAGTGTGCATCTGCCATCTCAGAATTAGTGCATGAAAAGGTTAGTCATTATTTTCCTGCTTGTGCAGTCAAACCAGACTATTTAGATTTTCATCCAGACCATTATTTTGGAAGTTTAACTTTATTACTTACTGTAATGCCTAGATAGCGCATCTCTGAAGTGGTTAATAAACTCATGCTGTAACTCAAGCATTTCAGTTTGTGTTGTCTTATTCAATATTGTTGAATTTCTTCTGTGCTTCATTAGCAGAAGTTTTGAGAGCATGATCTAATTGGTCTCGTTTTCAAGCTTCTTGAAACCATAAACAAGTTCATGTTTGACACTAAAATAGTAGCCTTTTACGTTTGTCTCCTCTTAATTACCACCTAAAATTCTGACGGACACAAATAGAATTGCTACATGTGGAGTGCTAATGATCTCTACTTAAAAAACTCATGACTTGTTCTGCTAATAACTGTTCTATCAAAGTAAATGTCATTGTTGCAATCTTATTTTACTACATTGTCATTTTCCTTGAAACAGATTGAGGCAGGTAGGCAACTGGAAGCATTCTCAATCCAACTTGTTATTCTTGCAATTTGGAAGCAAGCTCTGCATATTTGCCATACTCAGGCTGTCTCAGCTATTGAAGGAAGTCCAAGTCAAGCAAACACAAATTCAAGGAAAAGCAGCAGCAAGAAGCTTGGTTCTCCGGATGCTGAAGATTGCAATTTTCCTGGACCAGAAAATTTATCAGGTCAGATAGAGAGGGAATTTTTAAGGGAAGTGGAGCATGCTGAGGAACTTTCTAAAGTTATAGAACCTGGTATGGCTTTGGTATTTGATTTAACTCCATGAGTTTAGAGGTTCTGTTTATCCACGTCTTTCTTGTCATTTGTGAGTAGTGGTCAAGAGGTTCAGCTAAGCATGTATTCTTGATGAATGACGCACAGAGATGTCATATTTCTATTATGTACCAAGAGGACTATATTTTTTGTTGGCATTGCAGGAGGCACAGAAATGCCTGATGCAATGGAGATAATATTTCAATCCGCCCTGGTTCTGGGAAGGCATGGAGGGGTGAGTTCTCTAACATTCAGTTTAGTTATGGAAAAGAAAATTAAGGATGTCCATTTTATTTTGAACTTGATAAGTAGGGTATTCCTCGATTAAAGTTCAATGCATTTTTTAGTAGGCAACATCTGTCTTACATCATAATGTGAAGGTAAATGTAATAAAACTTCGTATGCCACTTTCTCTAGTTCAGATTTGGAAGAACCATCGAGTGAAAAGTAAGTGCTAGTGCAAATTTTGGACGGTCTGTAGGAGTTTGCATTTAGCAATAAGTTGAAAGGAGATAAATGTAACAGTATGTGTCGGATTAACTAATACCTTTTGAGATGACTTGGTCTTATCGTTATTATCATTTGGTGTTATTGCGGCTTTAGACATGTTTCATTTACTCTATGGGAACTATAATGTGAGATTGGGTTGTGAAATATTCAGAGATATATTAGCTAAAGAAACGGTGTCTGCAATTGGTGATTTCTCAGACAAGGGCCCTATCTGTTATGAAGCACCGGAGTCTGCTGTGGATTATTTAACTGTGACGGATAATTGTTTTACTCATGGCTTGACAGGTTGAGGAGCTTATGAGTGATATGGATCATGCAGCTTTGTTATATTCAAGAGCAGTACGGTTGTTATATTTCCTTTTGGTGGAAGCGCCGTCTCTTATTATGAACCCACCGTTTTCTCTCACGAATTCAGACCGGTATAGGCTTCGAACTTACATTGATATGCTTAATAATAGGCAAGGACAGTCACGGTCCCAAAGGATGGCACTTCTGAAGTGCGAGGATCAGCAATTGCCACCATAGGAATCACAGATTTTTTATGATTTACATAGCTACTAGGTGTAAAATTATTTCTTTGTACAGCTATTCTTTCTACTACTGGGGATTGGGATAATTTCAAGTTCAACCTGTGTATTAGGGGAGCAGTATGTAAAATTGTCATTTCTGTGATTTAAAGAATGCTGAGCAAAGTGAAAAAAAGCAAAAGAAAAAGAAAAAAAGATGTGAAGATGGATCAAACCATGAATGTGCTCTTGTTTCTTGATGATTTGCTCTATGTTTTTGTGTGCTTCCACTGTTTGAAGGAAGATTAGAAGTATCAGTTTCATCTTCCTAGATTGAAACTAGTTTATTTCAGGTGATTAAATGCAAAAACTGACGGTGGAGAAACTTTTAATTGATTGAGCTTATTTTTCAAGGCACGTGAGAGTGACACTTAAGCAAGTCTGATTTGTTTTCAATTAAATTCTTAAAGAAAGTACATGCACAGGGAAGCAGTCTTGTTTCTGCTCCAGGTCAAGAATCCTATTCCTGGAAACTCCATTTTCATGAGTTAAGAATCATTCATTCGGTTGCCACTTCCTATACATCAAACCAAATTCCTGAAAACAATGTTCCCAAGTGCTCATTTTCTCCTTTCGATTCTTTTTCTGCAACTTCAATGGCTCGGAACATGTTCCTCTCTGTAAGTGGAAGATGATAAAGGAAACAGGAGTCCTACACTAGGTCCAGGCCTTCAGGAGTATAAGCAGCTCCAGGCAAACACTACCTTAAAGCTGTGGTTTTTCTATCACATTCACTAATGAAGATTAAAGCAATGTGAGTTGTTATCAAAATTTGGAAATGTAGGATTTTCCAAATTGTTTGTTGTGACTGATAAGAGATGAACATGGGCCATTAATTGAGTCAAAAGAGAACAAAACAGTCGCAATCCCTGAAACATGAATGAGCTTTCTTTCCACTTGGATGCAACTTGGAACAACTTGCCCACTTGCATGTGGACAAGAAACTTTTAGGGTAAATTTGATATATTATCAATTTACTTTTTAATTTTTATAAATTATTAATACCTCTTATAATTTCAATTTTATAGTAATTGTTTCCATATTGTCAACTTCTGTTACAATTTTTAACTGCAAACATTAAAACGACATTGTGTAGTATTACGTATAAAAAACAATATTACTTTAGAGTTTTTAATGAAAATTGATGACAGAGAAGATATGTATTATAAAACTAAATTATAAGAAAGTTATTGATAATTTTTTAGAATTAAAAGTAAAATGATAATATGTAAAATCACATGAAATTTTTATTACTTAAAAGTAAGATTGTATACGACTTGACCTTTTCAGACTCCACTTATCAACGAGACTTGTACTGAATTGTTGTTACAGTAATTAAACCCTTAATTGATAATATAAATAATTCAACAACACTAAAAATCGAGGTTTAAATAATAGTATTATAGTTAATTCAAAAAAAATTAATATGACTATAGAGATTGTTATTATCATTTAACTTAAACCATTATTTCATGAATTATTTTAAATTTGTTTGAATTGGTTGCAAGTTGTTAAAACCTTGATTTATAATGTAAAAAATTTAAGATTTAAATAATAATATTACAACTAATTCAAAAAGAATAAATATGAGAGTTAGAGATTAATAATATCATAAATGGTTAGTTCATAAAATATTTTTTAAAATATTGTGATTAAAGTTATAATATGACTTTGACAATTTATCTTTATAAAGTATGCATGTATAACATTAATATCTTGAATAATTGATTTTCACACATCTAATATATACATATATATATATATATATATACATCGTCATATTTTGTATGTACGTTATTTTGTATTTTCTTACCTTTGCTTGTTTCTCTTTATTATTTATTTGTACTCTTGTATTGTTTGCATTTTTGTATTTAATTATTTTTAGTACTTTTTTATTTATATGCACATTTATTTATAATTTTGTAATATCATCTTAACATATTACATGGGTTTATCATAAACAATCTGAATAACATTGCGTAATATCAGACTTTCTCAAACTGTGTACTCCTCGTATTTGAGGATGTTGATGATTATATATATATATAAATATCTTGAATAACTGATTTTTCACACATACATATCTGGTCAAAGTCATAAAAGGACAAAATTTATATATCACTCGCCAACACAGCTTCTAGCCTTTCTACCCTAAGCCTTTGTTTGGATGCTTCATGAAATAAGGGAAAGGAAAGGATTGCATTTCTCTCCATTTCTCACCAAATTGGTGGGAAAAGGAGGGAAATATAAAATAAGCATAAAAATGCCCACATTTCTTTTCCTTTTCTCTCATTTCTCTCCATTTTTTTTTGTCCAAATAATAGAAAGGAGGAGAAATTCCTTTCTTTTCCTTTCTCTTCTTTCCTTTCTCTTCTCTTGTTTCCTCCGTCCAAACAAAGGCTAAAGATTCCCACATATCTTCCAACACGTGCAACAACAGAATAAGTGATTGCCCGCCCACTCACTCACTGAGAGAGGCCACAAAGACTCGAGATTTTAAAGTCTCTTCTCATTGCTGCTCTGTCACCGTCGATTCTCCGCGTCGGCCGTCGTTATCCATACGCCACCTGACCTTTAAAAAGAGCCAAAACCCAACTCCAACCTGACATCAGCACTTTCTTAGTTCAAACACGGTAGTTTACATTCTCTCATTTTCATTGCTTCTCTGTTTCATTTACTTGGTGTCTTTTTTGTGCTTTTCTTGGTGGAAAAAGCTTGCCCATTTGTCCAATCTTCTCTGTTTAAGATATTTTTCGAGATCTTCAAAGGATGGTAGGTTGTGCTTCGAGTTTTGGGTTGTCAAAAGCTGTGAACTTGCGAGAAGACGTGGTTTTGGGGAGCATGGGATGTCAGAAATTGGTAATAAGCAATGGCGTCAGACACAGGAACTTAGTGAAGGAGGTTTGGAGTAGGAGTACGAGTGTCTCTGTTGGGAAAAAGAGGCTTTTGGTTTTGAACATGTTGCAGCCACAAGCTGACTCGCAAACAGGTGTAGCCAAAAACGCAGAGGTCAAGAACCCGGTGACTGATAACGTCGTGGGCCAAGGTTGTCCATTTATGGAAATTGGAAGTGAAGTGAAAACCGATATTGATGGCATTGGCAATGATGGGGATATATTTGATGGCAAAGGAGGAAATGGTAAATTTTCCGGTGGTAGAGGTGGCGGAGGAGGTGGTGGAGGTGGAGACGGCGGTGAAGGGGAGGACCATGAAGAGGAGGATTTTGGGCCTATCATGAACTATGAAGAGGTGATTAGAGAGACGGAGGCTAGAGGAGCTACTCTTCCTTCTGATATGTTAGAAGCTGCTAAGACAATGGGAATACGGAAACTGCTGCTTCTGAGATACTTGGACTTGCAGGTAACATTGGTGATTCAATGTTCTTATCATGCCATTCGAAGAAGGGTTAGCTGGAAAATTATGGACTCTATTTATTAGACCCTGTGGTTCATTTCTTTACTCAATGTAGGGATCAGGTCGGCTTCTGGGTTTTGCAATGAAGTCATGCTCCATGCTTCGAAACAGAATGTTGGCTGATCCATCCTTCCTTTTCAAAGTTGGAACAGAGGTTTGTTAATGCTTTACCTTTTCCTCTTTGTGTGCCCCTTCATTGTGGAGATTCTGCAACTTTACCATGTATTCAATTGCGTTGTTCAAAGTTGGCCAACTTAAAATTGCAAAATAGCACATTTCCACCCTGATAGTGATCAAGTTTAAGAAATGAGGATTTTGAGGTTTATAAGCTACTATGATGTAAGATGTGGTCATATGGAAGTAAACATAGAAATGTGATAAAATGCAGATAGTTATTGATACTACTTGTGCTACATTTGCGGAAGTTCAAAAGAGAGGCAAAGACTTCTGGGCAGAATTTGAACTGTTTGCAGCCGATCTTTTGGTCGGGGTTGTGGTTAACATTGCATTGGTTGGCATGTTGGCACCTTATGCTCGTATCGGGCAACCATCGATATCTAAAGGGTTCCTTGGAGGACTGCAGCAGTCTTACGGAGCTCTTCCTAGTAGGTCGGTTATTTACATTGACCATTTTGATTTTTCTGTAATGAACAAACTTTACTTTAAATTTCACAAGCTTAAGATAATGTGTCTTAGAAGGGAATACTTGATGCAGTGTATTTGAAGCTGAAAGGCCAGGATGTAGATTCTCAGTTAAGCAGAGAATTGCCACATATTTCTACAAGGTATATTTTCCTGTTTATGCGGGTTATATTGAAAACTGTCATGGATTTGTTAAGATTTACTTATACCTTCTATTTCTAGGGTGTCCTGTATGGAACGGTTGGGTTTGGATGTGGTATAATTGGCCAAGGCATTGCAAATCTTATTATGACTGTGAAGAGGTATGTTTTCTCCAGATAAGGACACTTTCGTATGAGCTAATCATGTTCTTGGCAATTTAATGATATCTTTGGGGTAGCTTGAAGCATAATCTGGTATACTATATGATCCCAAAATGTGCCAAATTGAAAATCCGTTATAGCTACTTCTAGTTTCATCCTGTCTTGTATTTTCTGCATTTTCTTCTCTCCATTTTTTTTTATCCTGCGCATATTCCGATATGTGTGGTTTTAGAGCTAATGAACTAGTTGGGATTTCTTGAAGTGAACCTTAATCTTTTAATTTCTGTGCACCAGGAACATAAGGAAATCGGAACATGACATACCAGTGCCACCTCTAGTGAAAACTGCAGCTCTTTGGGGTACACTTTCGGTTTTACATTGATCATAAGTTATCATGTTCAATTCCCATGGAACTTTGTTTTCTTTTAGCTGTTACAAATTACATTAAAGTTCCTGTTTAGAGGTGCAGATAGTTCTCCACAAGTTTGATTTTAGCTTTCCTTTGGTATTCTAAAGTTAAATGGTCTCTAGATCTGTAGTGCTAAGCTTGGTCTAATTAATACAGAAGCCCGGATTAGTGAGATTGACATCACATACCAAATCAAGAAAGTTTTGACCAAGTTCTTAACTTTGTTCAATACCATGACTATCCCACATTATGCTTGTCTCCTACATGGTTGAGCAAAGTCCTTTTTACGTCTCTTCTTCCCCTTAATTCATGATATGGTAGTTCTCTGAGTTCTTGCTTTTTAGGGTTACCTTCCATGAAAATATCAACAGATGTTTATGTTATTTATTCTATTAACCGGTTCTTCTGACTGCCAACTTGAGCAGGTGTTTTTCTAGGGTTTTCATCAAACACCCGTTACCAAATTATTAATGGACTAGAGAGGATAGTAGAAGCATCGCCATCGGCAAAGCAGTTTCCACCAGTTGCTCTGGCATTCACAGTTGGTGTCCGATTTGCAAACAATGTTTATGCCGGAATGCAGTTTGTCGACTGGGCTAGATGGAGTGGGGTGCAATAGTGATGTACCCTTTACATTGAAGAGAAGGTAGCTAGCTATACTAAATGTTGTAGAATAATCATGGAGCATCATTCTGGAAGTTGGAAATTCTTTATGCCTGCATGTTATAGGCAACTCGCAGAGGGTTATTGTGACTTCTGCATAATTTATCTAAATTATGGTTAGGGATGTTGTTATATGTAACAAATAATTTCTGTAGTTTCCATTTCTCAGTTCTGCAATGTTTTATGAGGATGTTAGAATACACTTCCAATGTGGAGAAAATAAGAAGAAAAAAAAAGGAAAATTTCCAGGAACCCTGAGGAACTCTCAATCCCTCCCCTCAACAACTGAACATCTTTTAACATGTTTTCTGTCGAATCGAGAAGAAGACAACTTTTAGTTTCAATGGTAGGAACAAAGATGCAATTCGGAAGAGTTGCAAGGTTGGTTCTTGAACCAGTTTCTTGGAATTCCCTGTATGATACTGCAGAAAGAAACTGAAACTGAGAGCAGAACTTTCTCACAGAGCATGTTCAGGATACTTGAGCAGAACATAGCAGTGCTCTCTGGTTTTAGAATACTTTTCGTCCTACCAATCAGAGATGGTGCGAATTCCTACTCACATAGTTTCGAATTTAGAATGCTTAAAACCCATTACGCCACGTGTCATCTCATAAGAGGGACATGAACCTTCCAATTCAGGCAATTTCCCAACGGCTATATTCATCTTCCCGCCCTCCCTCTGTATGTATATATACAGATTACTGAGCTCTTCTTCATGAGCACACACACGGAACACACATACCCTCTCGTCCCCTGAACCCAATTCCTTGTTTTCCCAAGAAACCAACCTTAACTTTCTCCGAGAAAACAAACCAAAAGACGCCATGACTAAAGTTGACGCCCTCCGTCGATTCCTCCTCCCCTGTTTCTTTCCAACCAGCAACACCACCACGGTCTCCGCCGTAGCTCCAAAGAAACGACTTAGTACCTCCCTCCGAGATGATCTCTCCGACCAAGAACTCAAGGACCAAGACCAAGACTCCAACTCCACTGAATCATCGACAACAACAACCACCAACCTGGTCACCGCCACTAATTCAAACCCTCCTCGACCCTCAAAAACAATGGTGATCGGGACCATTTTTGGCACTCGTCGTGGTCACGTTTGGTTCTGCATACAACACGACCGTCTCTCGATGAAACCACTCCTCCTCCTTGAACTCGCCATCCCAACTCAGCAACTCGTCAAAGAAATGCAATGCGGGCTCGTGCGGATTGCTCTGGAATGCGACCGGTCCGAGTTAGGTTCATGCTCGCTCCGGTCCATACGTGTGTGGACCATGCACTGTAATGGGAAGAGAGTTGGGTTCGCTTGGAGAAGAAAAGCTAGTGATCAGAACCGTTTGATGTTAAAGACCATGCAGTCGATGACCATCTGTGCAGGAGTTATTCCGGCTGGTCTTGGTTCGTCGGAAACGGAGGAGATAATGTACATGAGAGCCAACTATGAGCATGTGGTGGGCAGTGCTGATTCAGAGTCGTTTCATTTGATTAACCCTGATGTGTGTTCGGGCCAAGAACTCAGCGTCTTCTTGATGAGGACTGGGTGAACAGAGGCTCTTCTAATTTATTGGCCTTCACAAGAAAAGATTTGATCTTGAAAGTTAGAATTGATTGTTGCATTTAAAAACTGATACTTTACAGGATTTTCAGATTAGGGAGCACGAAAGCTGAGGTTTTTCTTGCTTGGAAAATGCTTCATGAATGATTTTGAAGCTTAGGAATGGTAGTCTGATAAAGATGATTCCTCCATCTTTCCTCTTGTACAGAAACCTAGATTGGACTGGTCAGTGACATTGTAGACTATCTTAGCTTGTAGTTTAAAAGGATTTTGGTAGCTCACTGGAAATGGTTGATATTCATTGAGCCTATAAGCTTGTATGTAATGGTTTAATGGAATCCACCGTTTGAAATTTTCTGAATCTTAACAGCTTGATGATTCTTGAGATGCTATGTTGATTTCAGAAGCTCGAGTGGCCTTTTTAAGTTTTCAAGAAAGCCTGTCAAAAGCCAGATTTTCCAACTATCAGGAAAGCATCTTTCTTGTCATCTTCCAGGTAGTCAAGTCTATCAGAAAGTGTACCAACCCTCTACAAGTAAATTGTAAAAGTGACTTTGAAAATTTCGTAAACGTTACTACCCTCAAAATCTAGTTGATTCGAAAGTTACATAAACAATGTTAAGTAAAAGTCTCTTTGAACGTAAAATTTGAAAAGGTTAAAAAATATGCTCTTGATTAATAGAAAAATTATTTCCAATTGATGCGGATGTTAGAAGTCTCATCGAGTTTTAAACTACATTTGCAATCTGTTATGATAATTACGGATAATACGATCACAATTGCAATAACGGATTCAAAAGCAACATAACAGCAATTGTAACAAAATATTTTGAGAACAACAGCAACCTTAAAATCTCTCCTCCGAGTAACTGAAGATTCATAATGACATATAAGCATTGCTTGAGAATCCAGGAGAAGCGACATGAAACTTCAGCTTTCATATTCCTGGCAGAAACCAATACCCATCTATGTACTACCTGATGCAACCCTGGAATCATGATAAGATAAGTTACTACCTGAAGAGAGGAACAGCTCACGTTGGTTAGCTTCATTATTGTTGGTACTAAAAGTTTCTCACTGCCAGCGAGGACGAGGTAATCTGTATCCCGAGGACTAGATCCAGCAGAAGTGGCAAATGTAAACCTCAGGATGCAGATTACCAGATCCTGGCCCAATATAATCAAACACCATAGGAGGAACTACAATGGTACGTATAACCAGAAAAGAAAGGATGTTAGAAGACAATTAGTACTAAGAAAGTTTATGGAAAGAAGATGTTAATGATCGTATGAATGATAACAGGAATTTATAAGAGTTCTTAAAGTAAACAAGATTTATTCCATGGAAAGGGTTCGTGTAGAGACCAGGGGTGCATATAGTCTAAAGGGTGATAAGATGCTCCATCCTAAGAATCATCCTTGATTCTGTTGTTCTCAAGCCACTGATAAGCGAGGTAGCTTTACTTTACACAGACAATGATATATGATCTTGACTGCTTTTTCAAGAAGACTGAACCATCTTCTTTGGGTAATTATAAAAAGATTCTCTTCAAATCACTGTAACGCTACCAAATGATAATTGCCATTAACAAATCTGTTGGTGATTCCACCGGAACATGCTATGCATCAAATGCATTAACATGTTGCATAAACAAAATTTCTCTGATGACATGAACATCAATGAATCCTACATCGGCAATGACATACACTTTTGTCAATATCACAATGTTCTACCTATCTATACATGAAAATTTAGCAGCAATGGCGAATAATTTATCACCATCAAGCTTCTGTACTAGCCTGAGAAAATGTCTCCACCAATCTTCGATCATGGCAACTCTGATTCCTAATTCACTCGTGTTTCTTCCTCTTCATAATATAAGCTAGAATAGGTAACTCCAAAAGACACTACTTATGGCCAAATGTCAAATATCAAAAATTTGTGCGGAGTTATCAACTAGTAGAAATGTTAGCTAGAAGCATCTTCAATGTCTCATATGTCATGAAGACAATTCCCACACTGGGAACCACCTTGCAGTACTCGGGTAGAATCCCTCTATACAATCCTCGCAGGCCTTCGCTTCGGATAATGTGCCCAAATGTTCCATACAATCCGGTTGTATAGACACGTGCTCTACCACCGGCACCTTCCAATTGCATTCTCCTCCTCACAAGATCCAAAGGAAATATGGCTGCAAATTACAGAGTAAAGGTATGGAATGGAAACCATGAGAATAAAAAAAAAAGGAATATAAAAGCTCTGAAACCTAACAGAATATTGAACAGAGTCATCGAATAGAAGGTCACTGAGTATCCAATGTTATTATAGAAGCAGCAAAAAGTCCATTAAAAGGAGCTCTGAAAGCAAAACCTATTTCTTTGCCCAGAAGAAAGGATAGTAGTCACTTTATCAACCCTTCCTCTACAGACAAAACACGTAAGCAACTTCCAGATTAAGAACCAGTACATGTATCTCTTAGTAAAAATATGCTTTTAGTTCAACAACTTGTTGCAGAAGCAGTTTATTTTTTTCTGAAAGAAAAACTGCATCACGTGATTGTTAACAATATGTTTACTCCTGGACCAGTCCCCCAAACAATTAGATTATCATTCACAACCACACCTAAATAAGCAA
>JAOQMR010000004.1:26333877-26364409 GCA_027563865.1 Erythroxylum pelleterianum
CTCTGCCCTCCTTCAACAACCATACCAACTCTGGCCTCCATAGACATGAGCTTTATTTCACAAATAGGTCTCTGTGGATTAAAACCCTATTTTGAGTCTTAGCTCACAATTTGTGATTCTGTGTCTGAACTTAATGCGGTTAGAGCATGGGATTTCAACGATCTAAGAGAAGACATTAACCGTTAGGAAATGAATTGCAAAGACTCAATCTTGGTCGGTGAAGAGAAAAAAAACCCTAGATAAAACCCTTATGTACTTGGAGTGTTTACATTATTTAATTATTCACTTAAAAAATGTAACATAAAATAATTATTAATTATAAAAAAAATGAGAGAACTTCTAGAAATAATAATATTTCAAGTCTCATTTCAATGTTTAAACTTTAATTTTATATATTTAAATTTTCGATTACTTTTAAATAATTTAGTTGAATAATTTTTAAAAAATGTTTTTGTTAACCAATATTTTAAAAATTATACCAGAATTTAAACTAATAAGAAAAGCTATTTAAGGTTTAAAATATTCAACTAGTTTTAGATTGTGTTAAATATTAAATAAAATTAAAAGAGATTGTCTTTATTTATCAAAAAATTTAAAGTTTAATTGATTAATTTTAATTTATAAGAATTTATTGATTTATAAAAATTGACTAATTAATTAATAAACTTATAAAACTTTAATAACAAAAGTTATTAAAATAAATCAAATCGAAAAATTAAAAATTTCTAAATTTTTATTGTTGAATGATTAGGGTTTTTAATTATTGATGTTAATACTGTTTTCAATATTAAAATATTTAATATTTTATAAATTGTATAATTTGAACATATCACAAAATTTAATAATCTAAAATTAAATATTATTCAATTTAATATTAATATATTTTAATATGACTCCATTATAAATTAAAAATAAATTAAATTGCGTGGTTTGGACGAAATGGAATTTGTTCTCAAAGTTTACTTTTCCTTTTCCCCAATTTGTCATAAAGTCCATTAGAAAAATCTCTCATTTACCTAATTTTTCTTGTGACTAACTATTTACACATGTTTCAACCATATATTAATTATATTTTTTATTTCTTGCCCTTTTTTAACTTTTATAGTTTTGTGAGATTAATATTTTACCAAATTCTACGTCTCAATAACATTTTTACTAAATAGCGATAGCAATGGATCGATCAATCAGTCAGTCTCGTTAATTTTTAAAATTATTTTTTAAATTAAAAATATAAAAAACAATTTTTTAATTGAGCATATAGTAAATCATATAAAAATCCAATATTTGTTATTTAATTTTTTTCAGAAAATTAAACAATTACTAATAACTGTTTTCAAGGATTTTAAAGATTAAAAACGTTTAAAGCAATGTCTTACTCGTGTATCTTACCCTAAACATACTAATGTAACAAAGACTTGCCAAATGCCAAGCACCCCACGTTTACCGTCGTTTTCTTGCTTCTGGTTATGTTCACGATTCCAGGCACGTGGCTCAGGAGGAAATGGAAACGCATTCCACGTTTCCAAGTGAAGTTTCGTAACTTGACAGATGAGAAATTGGACATTCAACACATTTGACAGAGAATCTTGTCTTGTTCAGACCCAGAAGTTTGCTGGTAGTTGGAAGATGGGGTTACCGCTCCTGATAAGCTATTTGGTTTTGGACATTTACCACGCCAACGTCTAGTTATATGAAGCAAAGTACCTCTGGATTTGGAGCTCTGAAGGTGAAGCCATTCATGATCATCTTTGGAAGTCAAGTTTTACAAGTTCTGAGATGGGCACCCTAGTCCAAGCTCAGGCGCCATGAGACCTGGAAAAATTGTCAGTACCATAAACGATTGATATTTTCCGCGAAAGCTCAAGCTCATCGTCCCAAATATACTTGCAAAGAAAGTTAAGACCCATCAGCAGTCCTTGGATTGAAATGGGTACAAAAGCCTATGTTAAATTAGAGAGTAAAAGGTTTTTTCTGGTGCTTCGCTACTAAGCTGACATGAAAACCACTTCCACGAAGAGAGGAAAGGTTTAATAGTTGAACCCTGAAATGCTTCAGGCTCTAAAAATTAGCTAAAAATGGCACCACTAGAAGCCAGTTTTGGCTTTTTTTACTTACCAGAATCCGAAAGGTATCGTTTCTTAGCACTTACATTACAGATTTACAGAAGAATATAACACCAATCTTTTTTTTCCTACGACCCACATAATCTTCCGAAGTGAGATCATATACACTGCAATTTGATTGAAAAAAAAAGAAAAACCTTGCTACACATCACATTACCTTCTTTTTCTGATCGGATATATGAAAAAAAAGTCTAAATAGCAACTTCGTTAGTTTGAGTGCCGGCTTCTGATTCATCTTCAGCCGACAAAATCATGCAAAAGCTGCCCTCCAATCACATCCCTTCCAAAATGTCGATTCTGTGCTTCAAAACCACCCAGAACGTACCCTTCACTTTGAGCTTCAAGGCCAAGGCCTAAACGTTGAGCAGCATTCATCTGAAAAGGCTCTGGAAAACCCATCCCATTGTTCTGGTGAAGGCCAAGAGTTAAGGACACACCAGTACTTGAACCTGCCATGCTCATGCCACCTCCCATCTGTGCATGACTTGACAAGCTGTTATAAGACAAGTTCAGTGGTTCTCCACCGCCTTCAGGTATATTAGGAAGCTCATTTCTTGTTCGCTTTGCTGGTACATCTTGAACCCTTTGGCTGGAGGTTGAAGGGTTGTCTGGTGCAAGAGAATTGGACACTGTCATCTGATCACTAGAGATTTTGATATGTTTGTCCTCCCTCTGAGAAACTTTCTGTGCTTGCCGGGTTTCCAGCATGTGTATTTCTTCCACCATTGGTTTCCAGAGTCTCACTCTAGCATTGATGAACCAATTAGATACCTGTTCAACAAATACATTCACACATCATGAGACATGTATTAGACATCTGCCCTTGCATAACAAGAACTTCAATATCATAACTTACCATTACCTCAAGAATAAGTATAATCAATTTATTTAGGTGAAAGGAATAATGTTTTCCAATGGAAAAATTGGATTCAGATCAATCACAAAGAATGACAAAGAGAAGAAGAATTCGTCACCTGACTTCGGGATAGGCCAGTTTGTTTGGCCAACATTAACTTGTCTGTGTCTGTAGGATAACTGCAACAAAAAAGCAAAAATTATGATGTTAATGAATTGATCAAACTCGGTAGATTAACATAATTAATTTTTTTCATTTTGTAGGGGTAAAGAAATAAACACAGGAAAAAAACAATCAACAATTGTTAATAGTCTCAAATGCCACACAAGTCAAAGCAGGATCCACTTCCACTATAAAGTGGAGGGAATCAATTTCGATACATACGGATGCAAGAAGTGTTCAAACAACCATGCCCTGAGTACCGTTACTGCACGCTCAGGAAGTCCCCTCTGAGGTCGCCAAACAGGTTGGTGCTCGATGAATACTGGGCTCTGGACAGGTCTTTGGCTATAAATACCTCTATCAGTGCATGCAAACCTTGTAGCTTCCTCTTTTCCCTGGCTAAGTTGACCATGTGTCTTGTTCGACGAGAACTGAAGCTGATCACTTATAGCATTCTTCAATAACCTGAAATGTTTGGACATGGCCTTCAAGGCCAAGTTTGCATATGGAGCTGCATTGCCAAGTCCAGCAACACACTCAAAAGATGCCACAACCGCTTGCATCTGCTGATAATATTGCTTGTACCTCCGGTACACCTAATAAAATCAAACAACGTGAGTAGTTTTGAATGGCCAGTGAGCGGGACTGAAGATATTTGTTTCAAACAGCACTGCAAGGTTCCTACAAGTACTTCTTCAAAGTTGTAGTAGGGATTGCAGAGGCGGGCTTTGTTGATTGGTTGTTAGAATAATAGTACCAACTTGGTAAAGTAAATTTCAAGTTACTTCAACACAACTTACATCAGATTATCCATTGAAGAGATGTAAAGGCATTAGTTACCTCAATGAATGCAGAAACAATATAAGTATGTTCATGTTAAAAAGCAGATATGTAAGATCCATGGCTATGCACGACTTGTGCATATTTCCCCTTGAGGAGTCTAGTAATCACCAAAGATCCCATTGTGATTTACACAAACCAGAAAAGATTAAGCATGCTGCCACAATTCGCCAAGAATTGAATCCCAATCCATGTCACCACTCTATAAAGGAGTTTAACCAAAAATGGATCTAGAACTTCTAATCTTACTTTCTAAAACTTAGTATTTATATTGCTGTATAGAAATTACCTGGCACACAAATGAGGTTTATACATACAAACATATATATATATATATATATAAGATGAACATTAAGGGTTAGAAACAACTAAAAGCACAAAGTTATAAGCTTTGATCACAAATTAATATATATATAATGGGACATTGTGCACTTAAAGCATAAGATAAGAAGTGATTAATCAGATGTGTGAAATTTGTAAACCAAAGAAATGAATCTAAGGTAAAACCAAAATACGACTCCCAACAAAGTAAAATCATATTCATGCTCCCAATCAGTTCAAAATTTTCCAAAGATAAAGGAGGAAGAGAGGAAGAATATGACAAAATCAAGACAAATCTCGATGAAGAATAAGCTCAGCCCCTGATTAAGGTGACAAGTACATTTCAAAAGAACAAACTACCAAAACTATATATACATGACCAAAACGTTTAACAATCAATGCAAATAGGTTTGGTAAAAGGTAGAACAAAAGAGGTTTCCATCTCCGTAAGTATGGAGTTATGTTTCCTCTCCTTTTGACGTGACAGGATTACATGCCAAAGTTGCCAACTACTCAACTAAAATCTGGTAACTATTCCATCCTTTACTTGATATTTCAATAGCCCTAGAGTAAATATATAATCCTCAATCCACAATCTATACGTAAAAGGGTTTTCTGATGAGAAATCAATGAGATTTTACACACAAAAAAGTTGGTAAAATGGATTTGTTACAAACTTCAACTACCGTTCAAATTTGGTTTTATTGCTCTAATCATGACTACATAAAATGCACATGGAAGAATGATAGCACCTACAGCTTCTATCTTCTTCTTTTTTAACCTTAAAAAGGTAAGAATCACACAAGAAACTGATGGCTAGTTTGGTTAGTATAACCTACTTCAATTTGAGCCACTCCTTGAAAAAGTTCGGACACCTTGTCATCTACTCATCTGTTTTCTCTTTAGGTTTGGAATCCGATAGTGCTTGGTATTACTCGCTTTGTCGGAGTATAAATCTTTTCAAATGGATTCCTTTAATCACTTTATGCACATTACCTCCAAAAATGGTGACTTTGTAACCTATTAGAACTCTTTCTACGGTTGTCAGACACTTTATAACAACACTATTTGTGTGCATATATTCCCTCCCATCACCTTTTCCAAAAAGATGATTTGGTGATCATCGAGGCTATCTATGATCTAAGTCTATCTCCCGAATAACAAGAATACCATTATGCAGTTGAGGAATGATATAAATTTCAAAAGCATTATACAATGACTGGTTCATGCAAAACCACCAATCCGCAGTTTTGGTTGAAGCAATGACTGCCTCAGATAATGCATTAAATAATCACTAAATCATTTAATATGGCCAAACTATTGGCTCCCACAGAACCTAAATGACTTATCTTGAGGTGAAGAGACCTGAAGTGACGACTCTATGCAGAGATGAAGGTAAAAATTAGAACCGTGAATCTAAAGAACTCAAAGAACATGAATTGTACGTTAAAAGAACTCAAACTTTATAGAAACAAGGAGGAATACCTCGTCTAACATTGAAATAAGCCTCGATTTCTTTCTCCGACTTTCACTTCCATCGCCACAACTAGTCTGATCATCGACAGTCTCACTCGCACTCAAACACTCAATGGGAGGATCCATCAGAGAAGCGTCCACTGTGATTTTCTCGCCGTAAATTCCCCGACCGACATCACAAAGCTCTTCAAGTAACTGCTGTGCAGGCTTCAGAAACCTCGATCCCTTCAAAATTGAAGCATACCCCGTAAATGGACCAAGAGGGACCGAGCTCCTAGATACCTCGTTCGAGGTCGAACCACTCCCCGGAACCATACACACACCAGCACTGCTAATTTTATCAGCATAAATTGCAGAGCCATATCTTTGCAAATTAAGCTCTAAAGGAAGATTAACTTGATGGGGATGGTGAGAAGATAAAGATAAGGACAACCCTTGTCCAGTGGCATTAGATTCATGGGCCGTCAAAGACAAAGGTTCTGGTTTGAACACTATCACTTCACTGCCACTATTATAGGAGTGGTCAAAATCTCTGAGACTATGAAGGTTATGTGGTGTATAAAGAAAAGGGTTACTGTTAATATCTTGAATTGAACTAGGGTTTATGGACAACGAGGAGCGTGGATCCAAGTAAGTTTGGTGATGAGTAGCAGAAGAAGAAGACGAAGAAGCATTCACGATCCCACCAGCAAAAGCCATCAAATTGGAACCTTCCTCTTTAACAACACAAACCGGGTTCGCTTTACAAGACTCAGTTACACCTGAGAGGGAGTTGTTCGCACACGCAAGCAAATCTGAAGAGAGTAAGGAGGGATCGTAGATAGGTAGTAAACCAGCGCAAGCATGAAGTTCGGGATGATTTTGAGCCACAACTCTTAGCTTATCTCTTCTACTTTGTTGTGGGACATGGTAGGGCTCATAACCCTCCGCCATAGCCACACAGACACAAACAAAACACTATTTTCACTAAGTACAGTCCTGAACAAGAAAAAGAGAGCCAAAAAAAAATGAAAAAGAAGGTGTGAGAAGAAGTGGGAAATTAAAGAGGATAGAGATAAGTAAAGAAAGAGAACAGTGGAAGAGATGCTGTGATGATGAAATGAAGGGCTATCATGATCTTCTGAGTCTGCAACTATGGCAGAGAGGCTCTGGCTATCAGAGATACGTGAAGAGACTGAGAAAATTTTGAGCTCATGTTATGGGAATGGGAGGGTTGCTCATTTCACGCATCCTCCCACAGACGCAACACAGAGACAGAGACACACATCATCACTAACTCACACACACACACCAACCCAAAAGACTCAGCAACAAAATCTCTCTTCTCTCTTCTCTCTTCTCCCCTTGCTCCAGCTCTCTCTTCCTCTTAATGCACTCTCGATCTCTCCAGTGGAGGCACTGCCCAGCATAGGGTTTCGAGAAACCGACCGACCACCGGCTATTCCCGGTAATAATTGAACTCGAACTGTGTCGCAGATATTTCTGACAAAGGTTTAAGGAGTTTTGTCGTTTTTATACTATTTATAAACATTTATTTATTTTAGAGTTTAAATTTATTTGAATTTTTATAAATTATAAAAATTAAATTAACGGTCAATAATAATAATAAATTATTTATCCTAATATTCGTAAATTTTCTAAAATTTTGTTAAATAAATGATTCGTAAGTGATCACTCGTTAGAGGAGAGGTGATGACGCACGTGACAGCACAGGAACAAAAGGACATGGATAAGAGAATATTATATTTATTCCATCTAAAAACTTTACCCGATGCTTTCCACTTTCAAAACATGTTCTCCTTTGTGTTACCACTTTACAATCATAAACTAAAACTTGTTTTACTTCTTCACTTCTCGCTAACTTATATCATTAGCATGCCCATAAATACATCCTCAAGTAATTACATAAGATAACAAATATTGCGACATTCAGAGAGGTCTGATAGTACACAACCTTATTCTTATATTATTGAGAGGTTGTTTCCAGTAATAAATAACACCAAAAGCAATTTCTTGGTAAAAATATAAATTTAATAATATTTAAATGAGAATAATTTGTTTAAAAAGATAATCAAACAAATATAAAATAAAGTATAGTCCTAAAAATAAACATCTTAATCAAAGAAAAAATATATTTTAAGCATTTTATTTAGTATTAAATATAACAAACAGATTTTATTTAAAGGGTGAGTAGTCAATTGTATGTAATCCACAAATTGAGTTTGGAAAATTTTCATTTAAGTTTGATTTATTTACCTAATGAGTTGCTAAAATAGTACTATGTTGGCCACCTAATGAACATTTTCTCTCTTTTGTTGGCCAGCTTAGTTTCTCTTGGTGAGTGGGTCTATAGTCATATTAATTTAAAAAAATCCTTTACATTTAGGAGGATCAACTTTATTATAAACAATAAAAATAATATTTTAATTGATATAATAAGATTAATTATAAATAATTAATCAAAAATACTCTATTAAATATAAATTAAATTGGGTATTTTTAAACTTTTTATATTAATTAGCGCTTTTTTATAATCAGCAGTTTAACAATAAGTTGAGGTCGGATAGGTAAATTGAATAATTGAAAAGATTATAAAATAAGCTCCATAAATATAGTATTAACCTGCTTTGTTTGCATGTCTGCCTTCATTCATTCTGATTTTAAACTAAAAGATCATTGCAAAGAAAGAAAGAAGATCGAATCGAAGACCCTTTTGCTTGTTTTTTGTAAAGAACACTTGTAAAGGATCTAATGAACAAGAAACTAAACCTCCCACCTATGGTAGTAGAGGAGCATGAGACAGAAGAAAGTACGTTAAAGAGGCAGAACAAAGGAGGGTCTATATCTATACAATTACAAAGCTACGTACGTACTTTTTGTTAATTGCATGTCCAAAGATTTATATATATATATATATATAATAATTATGATTGCACGGAAACCACCTGGGCCATTATTGTTAAGTTCCCATCCATCGGCATGCATGTGCCGTGATTTGTACTGAGAAGAAGAAGAAGAAGAAGTTGGCTGAAGACAACCTTCTCTCCCGTCGTCATTTTCAATGGGTTGGGACATTACATGGCACATGGGTCTAAACTTGTTTGATTTAGTTCGGTCTGTAATTCAATGGGTAGGCATACGTGTCGCATACCTTTATCGCTTAACTAAGTGGTTCTGAGTTTGATCTCTGTCTTTGAGTATGTAGTAAACTCCTGGGCCAACTGCAGCCCCCCTAAGGGATATATTAATACAGCGAAAAGGGATTAGTTATCGGCTTCGGTCTTGTGGACACCTCCCGAAAGACCAAAAAAAAGTTCAGTCTTAAAACTCGAAATTTGAACCGGAAGTATTCTAATTGATTGGGGTAAAATAATTTTATTTTAATTTTTAAGATAAAATATATACTTAATTAGATCTAATTAAACTTCTAATTAAATTAAATTAAAATTAGAATTAAATCTAAATTATCGAATTTGATCAAACTCAAACTTAAACACATTTTTCGAATCTAACCCGAGTTTAACTAAATAGTAACATAACTACATTTTAAATAAAACAATAATTTTGAGTTCTAAAAATCATTTTTGATATAAAAATTTAACTATTCCATTATCTATAAGGATAATAGTGATATGCTCTTACAAGCCTAACACATTAAATAGTTTTGTGCGGCTTTATTTAAATAAAGATTAAAAAACTAAACCTTGGAATAATTTAATCGTAAAATTTTTAAATTAGTTATTTTTTAATTTAGATTATTATAATAAATTTAATCACAAAAATAGATTATAAACTAATTTTATAAATTAAAATTAATTAATTAATTTTTACTTAACATTATTTCTAATTAAACTTTAATTTCTCCTTCTTTTTTAATTATATTTCAATTTTTATTTTCAATCTTTATTATATAACAATTTTATAAAGTTTTAATAAAGACTAAATTTTTTAATTTAAGATAAAGAAATTCGAACTCGATATTCTCTTTGTTTTTTTAATTAATATTACTAAACTTGAGTTTATACTCGATAAACATAAAAGATGCAATATATTCATCCCTATCCCTTAAGATAAGAAAACAAGTAGATCGAAGCAAAAGATCAATAAGACATTCGACTCTTCCACTTGCACGCCTACTAATCCTCGGTTCATTCTTATCTCGAATAAACAACACATAACCCCTCGAGGCTTTTAAGTTTTAAGGACTCGCAAAGATATGCTCTTTATCTTCTTTTCGATGTCTCTTTTGTCTCTCTGTAAGATTTAGACATGCATGAATGTAGGAGTTAGGCATCGGTCAAGTTCATAGGAATTTCAGAAAGGGGGAAAAAAGAGAGGTGTGTAATTATAAGCGGCCGCAATTGCTTCTGCTCCCATCACTTCTCAACAATTAATGCCCTACGGGATGCTACAACTAGTACCTTCCACCGACCAGGACAAATTGATTATTTAATATTGGTATTTAGTTTTTAGTTTTTAGTATTAGTTTTTCGTATGTATCTAATAAATCTTTGTCATATACCAAAATTTATAATTATATGTTAATATAAGTATTGATATATAAATATTATAGATAACAAATTAATTAAATTAATCTAATTGACAAACAACACTTGTACTATTTGTTAATTTTTAATTACTCCTTATGATATAATGATTTAAATAAAGTATTATACGTTTAAAAATTATCACATAAAATTACTGATGCTATTAAATGGAAGAATTAATTTTAAACTTTTATTTAAATTATAAAAACTTTTTACAAATTTTTTAAAACAATAAATAATTTAAGTAAACTTAATGAAATTATATAAAAATTGATTTCTTGCACTATTCATTTTATTAATTAATTTATTATTACTTTAATTAATTGTAATTATTTATTTTTAAATTTGATATATTTTATTTTTATTTATCATATTTAAAAATCATTTTCTTCAAGTTTGATCTCAAAATAAGCTTATGAAAAATAAGTATTGACCCAATTGACAGTGTTAATAATACTCATATATGAGTGTCTCATATTAAAAAAAGAAAAAAAAGAAGACTAACATATAAATTTAGTGGGCTACTCTACTTACTACTAATTGATTTTAGAACGAAACCTTACTTAAATTTATGTATAGCCTAACTTTTCTTCTCGTGTGAGCTCATAAGTGCATTGCAGATTTAAGAGATTGATAGAAAATAGCATTCTAGATTTCAAACCTTCGAAATCACTGGACTGATATGCTTAAATGTGAAATCGATTGTATTCTGAATTAAATCGTATAAATTTTTAATTAGTTTATTGATGAATTTAATTTTTATTTTTAATACTTATATTATTAAAATAGTTTGATGAATGAGAATTAATAATTTAATTCAAAATTAACTTAATTTATTAACTTTAAGTAAATATAAAATTTAAATTAATTAAATTAAACTTAGTTTAAATCAATTTAAATTAACTATTATTTATGAATTTAATATGTTTGTATTTTTATGCATTAGCTTCTTATAAAACATATTTTTTATTTATTGAATTTTGAATTAGTTTAATCTTTACAGTTTACAGTCACAAAGTCACCTTAATTTTAATAAGAAAATGTGACGAGATGAACAGGTATGAAGCCAACACGTGGCAAAACGACTGACATTGTATAAGATTACGTTCAGTTTCAGGTGAATAACGTCATGTTAACGTTAGCAGTGTTACTGCTCTTCTTCTCTCTCTGTTCAGTCCTCACTTCACTTCCTCCAACAACAATAACATATCTTTTGCTTGCGATTTATTACAGCGATGGGGCCCACCTTCACCGTCAAAACCCCCGACTTTGCCGTCGATATACGGAACGGAGTTGCAGACTTTTCAGCCTTTTCCGTCCTTGTATCCAAAACCCAGATTCTGTACGTACTCTCCCCCACCTTCTTCAACTCGCGTGCATACACTCTCTTCTCTTAGTAAGAGCAATAATGTGCGGAAGGTGCACGCACTCGCGAGAAAGGGGAGCGAAGATGAAGGTGCTGTGAGTGCGTCAGCAATTGAGTGAAAAAGATCTTTTTTACCGCCCACAGTAAAAAAGTAAAAAAGTTCAATAATAATGAGTTAATAAAGATTAAAAAAGAGCCGATGCATCTTCTGCACACGAGTGCTTTCTCATCACTTTTGGACCGTCTGATGCTTTCCTAGATTTTCGTGCTCAGTTTGATTTGCTTTTGTTCTCGTACTGCTGACCTACACTGTACAAGTTTTTCTCCAGTTTGGTGATAGCAGGATACTATGCTCTGGGACTATTTGCTTGTCCGATCACAAGCATATTCACTTTATGGTATTTTTCTTTAATTCAAAAAAGCTTTTATTTTTTGAAAAATTACTTATATCAATATATCATAATATTTTTGTAAATTTCTATTTCTTACATCAACTTTAAACTTTAGTAAGTAGGAAATTAGAATTTTTTTAATAAAAATAACAATAACGGTTCAAATTCTGCTAATATGTAAAATTTAAAGAAATCTGATAATATTCAACCTTACTCCTAACTATTAAAAAGGTTACGACAATTCTAATTGAAAAATTTTCTCTTATATTTAATATAATATCAAAATCAATTCTAATTTAATATGTAAATCTTATAAAATTCACTATAATAAGTCATACATACATACATATATATATATATATATATATACACACGCGCGCGCACGCACTTATGTGTATTACTTCTCTCTTAAATACACTATAAAATCAAATAATTGATCTATGTAATTACAATTTTTATATATTTTATGAAGAAATGGTTAGATACTAATCAAATTATTGTTATTAAAAAATAAAAATTAAATTACTTATTTAAACATTTTCAATAAGAATAACATATCCCATAAAATCCAATATGAAACTAACAAATTACATTTAAATTTATCTAACTTTAAACTAAAATTAAGTTTAAGAATTTAACTTAAAATTTTATCAAATGATTCAAATGCAAATTAAACTTCGGATTAAGAGATTCAAAGTTACACAATTTTTAAACCAAACTTAATTCAATAATTAAATTAAACACGAGTTACTGATTTAATTCGCATTCATTAAATTTTAAATTAAAATTAATTTTGAAAATTCAACTTATCAAATAATTGGGCTATATCTTTCAAAATAATGTTAAACTCAAATTAGACTTCAGAACTTGTGCTTTCAACAGAACTAACTCAAGTAGGAGTGGCCTAGATAAAAGCTTTTTGAACTAACTCGGAAATCTAGGGGCTAATGGGAACTGACAGTAATCAAGGGCCAGCCAGTAATCATCACTTAGAACAATTAGTACGTGAAGACTTCTTGTGCGCAGAAGTGTATAGGCTACGTAAGAATTTGAAGGATCCTGAGATTTCAGATTTACCTCTTCTAGGACTCTTAGGGTGGGATCTTAAGGACTTAATATTAGCCTGACTAAGCTGAGATACCTAATGTAATAATTAAAAAAAAACCTCAAGTAAAACCCGATTCAATCTATTTCCAAGTATGAATTTCAGTCATTTACCTTACCTCACATAATAACATCTGAACGCATGAAATAGCATCACCATAGTAAGCACAGTCTCTAGTGATGGCTACGAGGAACTAGGAAGAAAGGCAAGTGAACAGAGTGTAGGTGTTCAAAGTTTGAAAGAAGAAGGCATGTTCAGTCTCCTGATTGACAGAACAGAACCATTATGTTTTTTGAACTGCTGAAGCCAAACTAATATGATTTCGATTGTTGTTCGTAGTCTCACTTCCCAATAAAGAGATTAACTTTCCAAAAGAAGTGTGTAAAAGCCTTCATTTTGCTTTGCACCCTACAATTTTTCCCTCGTACTAAAATCTAAGAGACTATGCATTTCAACTACTGCAAATCTACAATCAAAACCAAAGGCTTTGATTCACCAGACAGGATTTAATGCAGACGACCCCATCACCACACAACAAGCTCGTGATGATTTGTGTGTATTTTATTTTTAAAATTATTAATTAGTTTCTAAATTTCAATTTTTCATAATTAAATCATTAGCATAAATATTACAATTGAATAATTCGGATTCTCAGATATTAATATAATTTTTAAAAGAATAATTAAAAGTAAAATTTATAACTTAATATTATATAAAAAGTGCTATAACTATTTTTTATTTTTTATGACACTTATATATATATATATTTAGGGTACAATTTTATTAATTTTTTATAATTCAATCGTCCATATAAATATCACAACCCAATAATTTGGATTATCAAATATTAAAAGGTGGTTGGTTTACGTGAGAAAATAATAATAAATATGAGAATAAATATAATAAAATATAAGAACAATTATTATCACTGTAATTACGATGTTGGTTAAGAGAAAGGACAAAATGGTTAGTTGTTGAGTAGATGTAAACCTCTGTTTTGAAGCTCGGATTGGACCGGTCGGTTTGATCATGATCGGTCGGCTATCCGATCCAGATAACCCCTAAAAATTAATTTTTAATTGAACCAGTGCGAACTGGTAAGAACCGATCAATTGATCAGTTAAACCGGAGCTGGTTGAACCGGTTAGCTACTGGTTCAATAAAATTTTTTATTTTTTATTTTGTTTTTTTCTTACATGTTTTTTTTAATTCTTTCAAAAGTAAAACTCACATTTTCTTCAAAAATCTAATAGAAGTATAGAAATTTATATTATTTGGTATATTTTCTATTTTTCATATTACTAATATTATATATAATTATTGCATAATTATGACATCACACTAATTCAATCGATGGTTGAACCGATCGAACAGGTCAAATTGATAATCGGTAAAATTAAATTTAAAAACTTTGATATGAACAAAAGAAAGTAAAGAAATGTGCTTTTCCACGGTGGTTGTTTTCTCATAATTCTCCAGTACCTGTGTCGATCTCATCTTCTCATTTCACAAAAACACACACACACCATTGTACACCTGCAGTCTACACATTACATATATCATATGCCATTGTACAGTTGAAGTTCTGTTGAGCTTAATGAGTAGACAGATAGTCAACTTCTTCACATGACAAGTACCTGAAAAGAGCTAGGGATATATTTATAGCATAAGAACCGGACCGGACAACTTGATACAAAGTTGACTGTGACAGTAAAAGTAAAAGCAAATATATAGGTGACTATGACTGTGACAGTAAAAGTAAATATAATATATCACCTTTGTATCAAGTTGTCCGGTTCTTATGCTATAAATATATCCCTAGCCTTTTTCAGGTACTTGTCATGTTACAATCGAACCTTTTTAAAACAATACTAATAATTTCTTAAATTTAATAAAATTAAGTTTTATTATTTATATCAATATTTTAAAGATAAGACTGAAAATTAAAACAACAAGACAAAGAAGTTTAAATTTAATTAGATCGTCATAAAATAGCTATAAATTAAATTATTTATCAAAGAATTTGAAATTTAATTAAAAAAATTGATAAATGTAAATTAATTGATTTATTTTTATTTATAAAAATTATTAATTTACAAAAAATGTTCAGTTAATTAATAAATTGATCGATTTTTAACAATAATAGTTATAATCAAACTGAAAAGTTGAATAATTCAAAATTTTTAAGATAAATCCAAGAGTTACACATTAAGGTAAATTTGTTAAAAGATTTTATTTCCTTTGCTATAAAAAAAACCTTATGCAGAAGAAGGGATTCTCCTGAAAAGTAGGAATGTTTGTATATTGATTTGAAGGGACTGTAGGTAGGTATAGTGTAGTTTTGATTTGAATGCATGTGAAAGATTGGAGCCAAACCAGATCAAAAATCTACCTGTCATGGATGATTCCTCTAATTATTGATTTCTTTAAGTTGGTATGGATCATGTCAATGATTATTTCACCTTCCTCTTCTCCTTTTTTTTCTTGGTAGAACTATCACCTTCCCTTTACAACTACTGTTATTCAATAAACAAAGAAGCTAGTGGGGCAATGAAAGCCAAAAGATTTCAAAATTCCATACTTTTAATTTAAGTTAAGTGTTGAAACTCTTAATTACTAATTATTATTAAGTATTTTATTTAAAATATACAAATTATAGAATTTAATCAATACCCAATAAAAAGCTCACATTCAGAATTTAAAATGGTAAAATAAGATATTTAAAGTTTTAAAAGTTTAATTTTTATTAAACTGTCTTAAAATTAAGTAAATATTGAATAAAATTAAAATTTTTAAAATATAATTAAAAGTGATTATGCTTATATATCAAAAAATTTAAAGTTTAATTGAAAAATATATTATTAAATAAAAATTAATTGATTTATTTTAGTTTATACGAACTTATTAATTTACAAAAATTGATTGATTAATTAATAAACTGATCGATTTTTAATAACAATAGTTATTAAAGTAAATTGTACCAGAAACATAAAAATCTAATTAAAAAGTTAACCGGTTCAAGATTTTTACAATTGAACCGACCAAATCGATTGAGTTTTTTAATCATTGTTAAAAATAAGATTAATTGTCAAAAAAATTCAACTTTTATTCAATTTTATAATACAAGTTCAAACTTTAAAAAGCAAATCTAAAATATTTCAACCTTCAAGTTTTTAACCAAAATTGTTTGACGTTAAATTCTCTGTTAATGTGAAAGACGTTTATAATTATTTTAGAATTTTTTATATTTTTAATTTAACACACGTAATAAATTATTAATCTGACATAATTCATCGTATCATCCACATTAACAGATAATTTAACGTTGGACTATTTTTGTTAAAAATTGTAAATTATAACATTTTACTACTATTTTTAAAATTCGAATTAGTATGTAAAATTTAGAAAAAAAATCATTTTTTATAATTAACCCTTAAAAATAAGTTGAAACAGGTTTACATAATACGAATTCAAAACCTTCCAAAGAAAAATAAAAGTATATCACAAGTGAGATTAATGTCAATACACCATCTAATAAAGGAAGAAAAACTAACCATGACAATAACAATAAGGGGAAGAGAACGGAATTAGGTCTCCAATCAAGTGAATATGAAGAAATCCTGTCGTTACATTGCTGTTTTCCAATGTTTGCCGTCTAATCAACATAATTTTTCAATTTCTTTGGATAATTAGGCATTAACAGGAAGGAAACGATAAGCAATCAATCCTCCTGAACCAACTAAAACGTAAGGATGCAATCTCTCCACATAGCTCAGATAAGATTACCTCACCAGCCCGCAAGGTTAGCCTGATTGGCAAACTAGCAGGGTCAGTTGGAACAAGGTCTTAGGTTTGACTCCCTGCAAGAAAGAAATGGACCGCTCTATTAGGGAGCTAACCAGGATCATACCGTGGTTCAATCCTCCAACGATAGTCGGGCCTACGACTGGACCCTTAGAATTGGGGCTCAACCTTTTTGGAACAAGATTACCTCACCACATGCTGTTTACATGTCATTTAATGCTCCAACCAATTCGTGGGACTAACTCCAACTAATTAAACTTGATTTAGGTATATAATTAGTTGCTTTATTAAGCTATCTGGTGGAAAACCAACCAAAAGAGATGGGGCATGCTTGTTTAGATGTCTAAACTAAACTTGTGATTTAGATTGGTTGGATTCTTGTATGATTGATCATGTGATGTACATGTTGAAAAGTTTCCATTCTTAGCCAATCAAAAACAAAGCACACGTATGTAGGAGAATATTTATATTAAAAAAATTAACTGATTTGATCGTAAAAATTTTGAATTTTTTAATTTTTCGATTCGATTTATCTTAATAAAAAAGATTAAAAAACTTTGAAAATTCAAACTTAAAGATCTTTACTAAAAGCTCTTTGATTGAATCACTACTTAAAGTATGATTATATTGGTTGGGACTAAACCATAATATTCTTTAAATTTATATGAAAAATGATAATAAATTAAATAATATTTAATATTAAAAAAATTTCAATTTAACATCAAAGTTTTAAAGTTTATAATTTAATAAATAATTTAAAAAAATTGGTACGAATTAAATTAGAAAGTCATTTTTAATGATCTGAACTGTATACATCAACAAAAATAGTATTTTTACTTGAATTATACGAGTTTTAAAAGTTTAGTCACCGAATTAAAAATTTTACATACTAAATTTAAAATTTTCAAAAATTTGTTATCATAATAACAAGTACATAATTTCTTCTGCCAATTATGTATCAAGCCAAAAATAACATTTTGAAGAGCAACTCTGATTTGTAGAGGAATTTATCAGGAATGGTTTGGAGTGTGCCTCTTAAGGCCTCTACATTTTGGTGGCTTATTGAGCCAATTCCCTTTCTGTTCAAAATTCAGGTGGGCTTAGGAAGTCTTCTTAGTTCTTACCACTGTTTTACTAGGCCTTAAAAAAACCAGGTCTAATCTGGTATAGAGATTAATCTTTAGAAATTTTTTTGCCATTTTTACAAAAGACGATATTACTTTTTTTTTGGTAAATAAAAGAGCTAAAAATTAGTTAGAGCTAATAATAGGATTAAGGTGCCTAGTGCGACTAACACCCATGCGATCATCATTGAGAGTTGGCAGTATAATATCCGGGGGCTGTTGAAAAACCACCAGGCCCAAAGACACCTCAGGTCTGATCCGAGCCATAGCATCAGCTGTAGCATTTTCCTCTCTAAAAACATGATGAATCGTGACTTGCCAATTGCGGGATATCAGCTCCCGAATGCTGCAGATAAGTGCATTGTCCGTACTCTCCGGATTATGGTAATTGAGCCATTGAATCACTGACATGCTATCACTTTCAACCTCGACCTTATTAATGGCCATACTCCAAGCGAATGCCAAAGACGATATTACTGACTATTAGAGAGACTCTCATTGAATATTGTAGATGTTAAATAAATTCATATCCTTCATCTATAAGTTACGTGATAAATCAGTTTGTCATTTTGTTAATGTTCAATACTTATGTTAATTAAGACTGACGTGTCTTATTAATTAAGATTTTTAAAACACATGACAAGTTACGTTAGCAAAGATAACGAAGGCATATCGAGCTAGAATTGAAAAATATTGAAAGTTTGAGTATTTCGGGCTATGCTTATGAAATTGTCCGAAATTTAAGATTATTTTTATAATTAACCTTAAAATTAATGGCTTATTTTTAAAAAACTTACAATAGGAGAAAGGTTAATAGCTTTGAAGCCAAGGTTTTTGGATTTAATGTAAATACTCATAAATATAACTGAAATATCATACATATATAAGATGACATGCTAAGCTTAGTTTTCTTGTTTTTTCCTTATATGCTACTAAGTGTGGTCTGCACACTTCAAGCAGCAGAATCATCTTCATTGCAGTCTGCAACAGCTACATTTCTCTGAACATTTTTATAATTATAACGACGAGCCAAGAACACGTACAGGAACAAGTTTGCTGCTGTCATAGCTGCTAAAAGCCAGTAAAAATAGTCCAGTCGACTGCTGTTTAGGTCCTTCCCAAACCAGCTCTTGCCATCTTTTCTTGTCATGTGATCGACCAAAGTAATCAAGAGACTGCTTATGAAGTTTGCAGCTCCAATCACACTTAGATAGAACGCAATTCCTAAACTTCTCATAGAATCAGGAACTTGTTCGTAAAAGTACTCTTGTAATCCTACCAATGTGAACCCATCTCCTATCCCAATGATGAGGAACTGTGGAGCTAACCATAACACACTCATTGTCATCGAACCTTTTAATGGATTCTTCTCCACGAGGTTTAGTCTTCTTCTCTCAACCAGAGCAGCAACAACCATTGTAGCTACAGAGAAAAGCATTCCAATACCAATCCTTTGCAGGATATTGATTCCTCGCTCGTTTCCTGTAACCCTTCTTAGTATTGGAACGAGGATCTTCTCGTAAATGATAACAGATATAATCAATCCAATAGCTGCAACAGCGTAGATCCAAGCCGAAGGCATTTGGAAGCTATTACCAATGTTTCGATTCAGCGTAGTGCTTTGTTTGATGAAGAAAGTGGCGGTTTGTGCTACGCAAATACCGAAGGGCAATGAAGCTATCCATATCGGTATAATGTTAAGGATAAGCTTCAGTTCCTCAACTTTGGTCACAGTCGTAAGTCTCCATGGACTTGCTTTCTCTGCAGAGTTTTGTGTCTCTTCAATGACGGCTGCTTTATCAAGAAACCTGCGAGTCAAAAGCAAGGATTATTAAGTTACTTAAATGGTTAAATTTGTATTTGATCCTACATATCAACTTGGAATAGAATCATTACTTGAGCTTATCGGTATGACATAGAAGTCTTCCTCGGTCCATTTGTGAATTCGAGACCTCGTAGAGTTGAGCAGAATTGAAAGGACTAGGTAGGTTTCTTTTTCTGATAGCAGCAACAAGAACTTGCAACAATGGCGTTAGAGGGCTTCCTGCTGGGACTCTATATCGATAAAATGGTCTTCCAATAATGAATATAACCAGTGACATGGCCATAACTGCGGTGAGAATAATGTCTGCAACACCCCAGCTCACATGGTCTTGCACATAAACGATCAAGGTCACACCAAGTAAGAGTCCACAACAAAGTCCACAACTCCACCAGTTGAAATACGACATCTTTTCCCTTCTTTCCTTGCTATGATCATCGTCGAATTGGTCAGCTCCAAAGCTCTCCAAGGCTGGCTTGTGCCCTCCAGTTCCTATGGAGATCAAGTAAATAGCGAGAAAGAACACCACTTCATGAACTTTTCTTGGCTCTTGACAAACACCTTCACTACAAGGCTTTAGACTTGGAACGAACCATGACATTGTTAATAAGATCAATCCCTGTTTGTCCACAGGTTGAAAGTTATTAAACTGGCTCATAAAAAATCCTGACAAGCATATGAAAATGGTAGCTCTGATTACCAGAAGATAGAGTATAGAGGAAACAAAGACTGTTGAAAACCTTCCCAAGTAAGCATCAGCAACGAACCCTCCAATGAGTGGCATCAATGTGGTGACACCAGACCAGTAGTTAACACTCCTGGCAGCAGTCTTCAGGTCTTCGTGAATCACCTTTGTCAGATATATAATCAAGCTGGTTGCTATTCCAAAGTAACTCAACCTCTCACTGAATTCGATTGCTGCTCAACAAAAAACAATAGGTTGATAAGCATCAAACAAGAAATTAATTACCAAAAATTTCAAATAAAATTGATTTAAAAGAACTTCAAATCATATTTAAACTATATAATTAAGAATTACATATAAGAATATGTTTATAAACCTAATTTAATATTTCTTCAATATCTTCATAGTCAAACCTTGATTAATTTCTTCTTATATGCATATTTGTTCTCTTTTGTACTATTTTTTTTTTCTTACTACACATACTTTCTTAACACTTGGCAGGCATAAGTTCTTCAATTTTGATGATTGCTGAAGAATCATAAACAAGCACTTTCACTGATAGACACAAATTGGAGAAGGCTGTAGGCATATATAATAGGCCCTATTTGCTTTTTCCATATATTTATATAACCTTTCCCATGTACCAAGTTGCCTGATACGACTTCAATCTATATTTCTAGGTTACTGTTGTACCATACACTCATGTCCTAGTGTCATTGAACTCTGTGAAAAGGCATAGTCGTATAAAGTTACTCATAGTGCTAAACTGGTCCCTCCATTCATTATCAAATCTTTATACATGGTTTCGTAGCTTCTGTTCCTCCTGAATATATGGGCTACATGCAAAATCTCTACTAAAGACTGAAATCCAATGATAGAAACATATATGCATAAAAAAGGGTGTCCACTAGTTTGGTTTAGTGGTGTAAGCAAGGCATATAATTTAGGAATCTATAGTTAGTAGATCCTATATCCTAGGCCTAGCTAGAATATTAATATATAATCACATGTTTTAAAAAAATTATTTCATAAATTAATAATTCAAACTTAAATAATAATTTCAATTTAAATAACATTTGTATTCATAGTCAACTATCTTCATAAAGCTAAGATAAACAATATAAGACATGTATTGAATATTTATGCAAGTACAGAAAACATAGATGAGTTACTATGATTTGGTAGTTTCTAATATAACAAAATAACGACCAAATTATCTTTAGGATAAGGTGATTTTATGCATTGTGGTACTTTATTTTTCTCAGGGCTGTATTGACCATGTGAACGAAGACAATTCAGGAAACTTTCATACAGGAACATGCATGAACAAGACCATCATCTTTTCCTCCATAGATGAGCTGAAAAAGTTAACAGAATTAAAGGACCAAGGATTGAACGTGTTGGACCATAAGAAGAATGATTGATATTATACGTAAAAACAACACGAGACTTTCTTCTTCGTCACCTTTTAAGTATTTTTCATTTCTTACCGATGATAAAGCTAGCAGCTTTCCAAACACCAGTTGAAGCTCGAAGCGGAAGCTTCCCTTTATGATCCACTGAGGAATCATATACCCATTTCTCTTCATCAACTTCTCTGTAGGTTTGTGCTCCTTTCTCAAATTCCATGTCTCTTCTGGTATGGTAACAGAAGCAATAACACAATCTTATGGTTTATAAACTGCTATGGGGTTCGTTTCTTATATAGAGGAAGCTATTCTCTTTATTGACTACCATTGAATGGTCACTTTTCTTTGAGTTTGACAGGTTTTTTTCAGCATGAAAGAAACAATTTTCTTTTGGCAATTATTGTGAAAGAGAAAAACGATGTAATGATCACTACCACAGCCACAAGACTTCACTGTCGGTCTATAGATAGGAATGGCATCCTTCACCAGTTTCTCTCCTCCACTATCCTCCAAATATTACTAATAAAAGACCCCACAATCATCTATATTCCCCCACTAAGATTTGATGCATTATGTGATGTTCTGTTCATATTCATTCATATCTCAACGTCTGATCTGCCAAGTTTGAGATGGTCCAAACTTATCAGCAAGTTTCTCATGACAGGATTAGATTTACTTTTAACCAGGCTTTGTCTTATTTCTTCAGAAAATCCAGGAAGTTGGTTCCGGTTATTAATAAAAAAACCTGGAAGCAAAAACAGGATGAATATGAAATCTGCAACTTTGTTTTGCAGGAAAAGATAAAGCGTTAAGTGTTAAATTCACAGCAAAATGTCTTGACTGAGGTTCAGTTTGGTGTCCATGATTGTTGGATACGAATCTGCAGAAAAAGTTCCTCTCTTTTCAAAAGGTAATACCAAGAGTAAAGATATTGTTTGACCTCATTCACATAATTTAAGGATTGTAAATGTCTTCTGTCGACAAACTTTTCCCTTCATGAGTTTCTTAAAATTGAATCAGTCATACTTGCTAATAGTTCTGTGTTTGTGTTCATGAGTTACTCTTATAAGACGTCAGGCTTCCGTTATGGACTTCCCTACGGCTCACGGGCGATTTAGAAAAGTAAAAAAATTTAATCGAAGCAAAATAAGAAAAAAATCATATAAATTGATTTTATTGTTTTTTCTTTGTCATAATGAATTCAATTATTTAATATTAAATACGAATAGAATTATGAATGATAAATAATATACATTTATTCTACTTTTATAATTAATTACAAATTTTAAAAAAAGGAAGAAGAAGATTGGCCTAAATTTTAAAAAAATTATTTTTTTTCTATATAAAATAATAATTACTTATACATAAAAAATAGTTGTATGAAGTGGTTAACTAAATATATTAGTTTAATATAATTATATTTAATATTTTTAAAAATTAATATTTTTTATGTTGATTATATATCTTTTTAATATATAAATATAAAAATATTATAATAACTTCTGAAATATGTAGAGATAATATTTAAAATAATTTTATTTTGATTTATAAGAAATGTCTGAAATAATATTAATAAAAATAAAAAAGTATTTGTTATATCAAATTTATATTATTATGATTTCTTAAGATATGATTGAAGTAAAGTAACAAATTGTATAACATAATATATTGAGAAATTATTTTACAATTTTATAAAATTTAAATTTTATTTTATATTTAAAAAAATTATCTAAAATGATACCGTATTAACCGATAACAGTACCATATCGTATTATAACTAAATTTAGTACCAAGTCTGATATAATATTCATATGAAGTCGCGTATCTTACCATGTGATCATAAACTTTTATTTTTTGGTTTCCCACGAGGTGTCCTAGGAGGGTTCCGACTATGGGAAGGCACTTTTAAGCCATCCACTTTCAGACTAACTCCTGCTTGAACCAGGTAGGTCCCTTGTAGGAAACAAAGCTCTAGTTCCAAGTTTTAAACAGTTACATACATAAGGGCGTTCGTACCCGCGATCTCACTTAAGCCAGGAGAGCGCCTTACCAACTCACCTGCGCTCTGAGGTTCCATGTGATCATAAACTAGATACCTAGTTGGTTGTCCGCAAGAGGTGTGATTAAGTGGCTGAAAACAAGAAGATTGCATTAATTATTTTAATTGCAATTCCATATTTAATATTACTAAATAAGCACATCAATATTGTGCCACACTTAGTGTTTGAAAGCCACTTTTAAAGCAAAGTGATTCAAATTATAGCTAATCATTTCACTGGGCATAAAAACTCCAGAGGGAGGTCAAAATCTTTGCTTTAATGACTGTATTCTTGATAGATATCAACACAACTCTATAAATTATAACTAAACTTATCAACTGGAACGTGTAATTTATGGATCTGATCAACTGAAGTTCATGGTAATGGCCTTCATTGTTCATAGCTGATGATTAACTTTTCAATGGTGGCTAGAGCACTTTGGTTTATTCAATGGTTCATGATACCTAAAGGGAAGATTTTGACATTTGAAGAACATTGCTTACTTAAATTAGTAAAAAAAACACGTTAGCAGAGGTAAGCAGATGTTATCCTTACCGTTCTTTCAAATGAAGCAATTATTGAAGAAATTGGTGGAATAATTGATGATCCTGATAAAAAAATGGTTTCTTGTTTCAATGAATCATGTGTTTTTCATTATGCAAACTGTTTTTCCTATCATCAGAACCACCTACCAGTCCTGTTCAATGAAAGTGAAACTGTGAAAACACGTCTATAGCTCAAAAGAAGCAATAGTATGCCCACTAGTCACTACTCTCCATCACCATCAGATTCCTTTTTCAAAGTTTTTGCGATGAATTTGTATCTACCAATCATGTTGTTGCCTGTCATTCTCACATCAAGATCATACAAGCCACCCATAGCCGTTCCTGAGAATAAAAAATCAAGGAAAGGGTCTGTCGTTTTCTTCTAGAAATATACTCATAGATTGTGGGCAACAAGAATGAAAAGCACGCATGAAATTTGCCTTAGTAGGCTCAAATTCCAGAACATAGCTCCGATTTGGTGAGGTTTTGTATTCTTGGCAGTTTAAGCCACTCCATGGAATGTTTGATCTTTCAGTGCTTTGACAGTAAGTCATCTGGTAGAGACAGGAGTGCCTAGAGATCAGTTTTAGATCTTTCTTTAGTTTTTTAGCTTTGGAGTGCTAGTAAAGTGCCTGCTACTTCATGCACAAGCCTGAACAGCAACCTTGGAGATATCACTAGGAGATGTAGCAGCAGCACTAAGTTGGCCAACAGTAAATGCCACAACTCCTTAACCTTTCATGTTTAGGTGATAATACTGGTGGAAAACTACAGGCAATAGCATCAAATGGTAGGGTTGCCCTTCAGGTGCAGAAAAAAGAAAGCACCAGCGAAGAACTACAGAAGAAGTACTATTCCAACAGGCCATATTCACACTGCCAAATGAACTACAGAAGAAGTACTATTCCAACAGGCCATATTCACACTGCCAAATGCATGACAATTTGACCACGGCTTCACTACCTTTTCATTCATTCTACAAGAAATTGAACAGTTATAAATAAAGATCATATTTTTTTTCATGTAAGAAAATGACTTGTTATTAGAAAGTGTCTTAAGCACCAAAAAAACGAATGCTCGTGGGGGTCTACGATGAACTTCTATATGAACAGAAAGTCCGATTCAGATACAAACTGAGATAAGACCTTAATCCCACTAAAATGGGTTTGAGTGGGTTGGAGGAAATAAGGGCAACAGCTCACCATGCCACTCATGCATCATGAAGATATGTGGTGTATGAGCGCTGATGTGGGTTGACTTTTGACTCTCCAGAAAGAGAAGTGGAATGACAATCTAATAGGATTCTTTTGGAAACAATTGCCTGGGCCAATAAGAAGTAAGCAAATGCTGCAAATGAACAAGACAAGATTCTTTGACGCTTTGAACAAGATAACGATGTGATGACTAAGTGGAAATAACCTAACATCCTCGAAAGATAAGCTCAGTGCTCTAAGTTATCTAAAGGGGGGGAAGTCCCTCCTCTTCTAGTCATTTAGAAGTTTCATTTTCAGCATGCCAACAATAACTTAACCTGTATGAGAAAATAGACATGCACTTTCTAATCCAAGATCCTATCTTTTAGGATTATCTACGAAAAATCCATGTCGGTGTCAACAATTTGTCATATAAAAAGATAATAATAACGCACCAAATCAAGCTGGACATCAAATCAATTGCTTTTACCAACAAAAACTCTGTTTTTTCAGTGCATTATAGCAATGATCAGCTACAAAACAGGCTTAGAGATAATTGATTATATTCAAGTGAGTACATTTAAGAGTTAGAATCAAACATCAGTCTTGAACGACAGGTAAGCTAACATGGTGGAATTACTTATTCCTATATGTATATAACTTTCAATAACAAATTATTGCTACTATTGGTAATATCTTGCAGCAGATAAATCAAGCAATAATGGTCAATAACAGAAACAAAAACATGCTAAATTCAATACACATCTTCATCAAGCAGATAGCGGACAAGTGACAACAAGGGGAATGCATAAAGATATGTACACAAATTGTCTAAAAAATGGGAAGTGGTTTACCTGATTATCCCCATTAATTCACACCTAATCCACAAAGTGACCAAAAACGAAATGCTTGCTAGTTACAACATCTGCACCTACAGAAACTGTCAAGAATTTCGTGAATCAGAATAAGGAAACCATTGTTTCTTCTCATTTCATAAATTTCAGTTCTTCACTCAGTGGAATCACAACAAATTCAACGATTCAAAGCTCAAATGCCTTCCCTATGGCCACCCCATTTTTGCAACAGTTTACTGCAACCTCATATCATAAACATCAGACTCAGAATTCATTCGATATTCCCTCACACCAATCCAACCATTATTTCCATTAGTCAGACCACCATCATTATGCAACATTGCACCCACTTCTCCTTGCTTTGTATCCAAAAAAAAAAAAAACACAGCTTTCCCTGTATCCAATCACGAGAAGTTCTCTCGGTACACCATACAATTCATTTCTATGCCCATTCTCCGAGTTCAAACCATCTTCCATATCCAATAAACCAAAGCTTGGATTTTTCTGTCAAACCATCTTGACTTCTCATTTGACTCTCAATTTCCAAACCCAAATTCAACTTTTCCTCGTCAGATTCATCAATCCCAGAAAATTTTCTCGTAAGGCTTATGACTATGAGTAATCCCCTCAGGCCTCAGGGAGGGAAAAAAAAAAAAAGAAAAAACCTTGCAGAGGAAATCCATCTCCATTCTCAAACAACAGAGACCCGTCTCTCTCCGACCACAAACCCAAATCACCAGGTACCTGTAACCCGTCGGCTAGAACCTTAAATTGCTCATCGATGCTAACCGAGAACAAGTTCGAAACTTTTCTGACAACCTCGCATGGTCCTTTAAGCTCCTAAACAGCCGCTTTAAGCTCAGCTCTCTTTCGCCTCAAGAAAGTTGTCTCTCAGGAAAAATCCGAGCTTTGAGGAGTTCTCTGGCTTTTCTCTCCTGCATTGACTTCCACAGTTCCATTACCACTTGGAGACGCCGCCCATTAGGACAACGGTGGCCCGGAGAGTTTGAAGAAGGAGATTAATGGGTTTAACGATTATAGTGTTTTAGAGAAGCAGAGTTGTGTTGGGAAAGAGAGAGCGAGAGATCCATTGTTGGACGGAGAAGAAGATCTTCCGTTACAGTGAAGAAGTCGAATAACAAAGATATTTTCACTCCTATAAAGGGTTGCTTAATCCAGAGCGTCAAGCACCAGTGGTCTAGTGGTAGAATAGTACCCTGCCACGGTACAGACCCGGGTTCGATTCCCGGCTGGTGCATTGTTGGATCTTTTTACAAGTCATCTTCTTCAATTCAGATTTTGTTTGTCAGATTAATTCATAGTTGGTGTTAATCAATTAAGATCTTTCAGAAAACTACGGTGGATTTATTGTTTCAGGGTTTGGATGGTACTATCAGGACCTGAGGGTGTGACCTGACATGCCTGTTGTCAGAGTTCCGTGCACATGCAACTCGGCACCTAGTTCCTGAACTAGCAACAGGATCTCCAACAAGCAATTTCGGGTTCAGACAACAAGAAAAACCTGACAGGAAACTGACATGACCGTCCAAGAACTATACTATACTCATATCCATATAATAGGATCTAAAGAGATTCTGAATCCCCATATTAGTGTAGGAGAAACACCGAACATATTAGATTTTTAAGTTCCTGAATCGTGTATAATCCAACTTCTCTCTAATGTAATCGTTCCCCACCATTTGTGCTGACATTCCGGAGGCAGGTACTGTGATATTGATGGATCTAATTTAATACCCTCCAATGTTCACAGACAACTGTCAAAGACACATGATCCTGACAATGCTTGAAAGAGAGCCTACAAGGTTGTCAGATTCTTAATCTGTAAGTCTTGTAACCTGCAAGATTACAGATTAAAAATATGCCTGTCATCTTGTAACCTGCAAGATTACAGATTAAAAATATGCCTGTCATCTTGTAACCTGCAAGATTACAGATTAAGAATCCTCTTATCATCTTATTTTCCTTCAAGGATGTGAAGATCCAACGCATTACACCAATCCTGTTCCCTAGAATTAGATTGGACTTTTAGGTGTATTCCTGCTATTTTACTGCTTCCACGTGCGTATCTCTCAGTTTCTCAAATTCAACAGACTACCACGTAACAGCAGATTATGATATTTATTAAAATGTAATTGGAATCTAATCAAGTGAAGTTTCCCTCTTATGTATAGTCCCTAACTTCACCTGTACTGATCTACTTCTTCAGGAAAACAACAATGTCCAGAAAGTTCACCACTCAAAATGGTTCAAGTTTTTCTCATTTTCCTTATCTTGGCTGATAGTTTTTTAGGTCTATCAATGGCTAGTACGAACATTCAGGCCACATTCCACTCTAAAGGTCTCTTACCCTCCGGTTCTTAGCCCATCAAATGACAGTGAACACTCAAACAAAGCTCCTGGAAGACACCATCTTCACAAAACTTCCCAATCTTTCTTACCTCCACGTCTAGACAGTCCATCTATGGCACCTGAGGTTGATCAGAATAACCTGCAAGCACAGGAGTTTTATATGTTCAAATTTGAATATTAAATGAGACATCTTATTAGATACATCAATTAAGAATAGAAATTAAGTTATACATAAAAATGACATGATCTAAAAGTTCTAAATTGAGATTATGAATTACTTCTCTTATTAAATAAGTAATTATAGAATTATAATGCTATTTAATTAAATTATTCAATATCCTCTAGTTAATAAATATTACAAAAATAAAAAAAGTAAAATTCTTATAAATTGATAATTAAAATTATTTATTAATCATTATTGAAATTTACGCAACCAATTAGGCTTAGCTTAGGCGCTTAACTTGTTTTTGAACCCACATCAAAATAGGAATAACCTAAATAAATTTATAAGTATTACATTTTAAATACTAATATTCGATTTATCTGACAATTTTATTTAAAAACGTAACGAAATTAGGTTAAAATTTTAATACATTATTATAAATTAATATTATTTATAAGTACTAATGATAACATATTAAAGTCAAATTTTCAAATATTTTAATAATATATTTTTAACATTTCAAAAAAATTATAATATTAAAATGTGAAAATTTCACCAATTGAAGGGTAATAAGAAAGTGGTAATCTATGTTAAAAGATGATTACAGTAGGCCTGAACTAAGTTTTACATAAACTGGCATGAGCTTAGCTTGGATATTACAGATATTTTATGTTATAATCATGGGCATGATTTCCAACGGCGTGGACGTGCCGGAGTGGTTATCGGGCATGACTAGAAATCATGTGGGCTCTGCCCGCGCAGGTTCGAATCCTGCCGTCTACGTTTTTTCATTTCTAGCATGACAACTTTTTCCCACTCGAATACTTGATGATTATGTGATCACGTAAATTTTATTATTTTACAAAATATTTTTGTAATAATTACTAAATGATACCACTAAATCATTTCACTTATATAATTCTATATATAATTCAAACTTATTTTTATAAATAATAACAAATATTATTTTATAAAACACACAACTTTTTAAATAATAATAATGCTCAAATCGGTGATGATTATTATCAATATTTTAAAATCAAATCGGAAGTTAAACCAGTAAGACAAGAGATTTAAAGTTTAAGAGGTTTAACTGGAATTAGAATGTCATAAAATCGGTTAAAGATTTAATAAAATTGAATAATTAAAAAATGATTAAAAAAGATTGTCCTTATTTATCGAAAAATTTAGGGGGTGCTTGTTTGGTGGGTATGAAAAGAAGGGAATGGGTATGGAATGAAAGATTGAGTTTGGTAAGAGACTTTGATTATAGGGTCTTTATTTTGATTACCCATTTTTGGGTAATACTCCATTCCTCTCCTAAACTAGAGGAATG
>JAOQMR010000004.1:26369090-26389095 GCA_027563865.1 Erythroxylum pelleterianum
AGGTAAAACCAAACCATCCTAATACATGTGACCATCTACAATTAGTGGCACACCATATTATTCTATTTTTTATAACAAAACCTACTTTTTTCAAGTCCACTATTATGATGTGAATCCACTTACGTAGGAACTAACCTGAAATCCAACCTAATTCCTGCGTCGTTGGCGGCTGACAGTAATCTTTAACTAATCGATTCCAGGAAGTCCTTTATTTCTTTGACATGTACCTTAACAAGTCTTGCGAAATTAATGCAGAATCAAGAAGAAACTTCCCACTTGTTAACCATGTCCAGACCAGACACAAACTATTTAAGGAAACAAAGTCAACCTCACTGTACCTTAATGAGAAGAATCATTTCCAAGTATAATAAGGGAATCAAAACGCTTAATCGAATGAGTCCTACACACGAGTTTAGATTTTTTGTTTAGTTTTATAGTGTCTTATTTTGTCCTATAAAACTTAGCCATTTATTTATGTGGGCTCTGCGTGGATCTCGCATAAATAAACGGAGGATCCACATAAATAAATGACTGAAATTTATAGGACAGAATAAGACACTATAAAACTGAAAAAAGGAGCTTGTATAGCTAGCTACACATACCCTTCTCGAAACTTAGCTTTCTTTGGTTCGTCGTCAACTTCAACACCTGACCCCATAGGAAGTTTCCGCCATTTTCCTTTTTTAAATCTTGAAGCCAAAGAAAAGTATGCAACTAGAAAACGTGTGACACGATCTTTGTTTCCGTGTCTCTAGAAACCCTAATAAAATACTCACACCTTCTAGATGATCAAGCCAACCATTCTAGATAGGTGACAAGTTCGAATCAGATTCACCATTAAACTAACCCATATCACTGTCAACAACCTTCTGTCCCCTCTTATATAAACTTCCCTCCGGCTTTCCATGAATTTGCAGACCATATCTGATAGTCTTTTGTCTTCTTCACAATATAAGAGAAAATGGGTACTAGCTCAAACCCTTATCTACTTCTCTTGCTGCTTGTAGTAGCCGTCTTCGAGCCTGATAAAGCAAGAATAGTAGCAGAAGCAAGAACAATCTCATTCTTACCTCAAGAAAGTAACAGCCTTGCCTACGGGCAATTTTCAAAGATCTTCCCGACTCTAGGGATCGTATGCAAGTGCTGTGATGGTGCTGTCAACGGTGAATGTTCAAGTAAATGGACTGGTTCTTGCCTTAAGCATCGCTGCCTTCCATGGAAGATAGGGTAGCTAGTTGAGGATTGTTTTATTATTCTTCAGATCAGTTCTCTCTTATGCTCTTGAAAGAGTATATTGTAAAGAATTTTGTACTTTTTCTTCACTTTTTTTAGTTTCAGAGAGTTATGGAGTCTCCGATTCTGAATGGGTTCATCAGCTCTGAGAATGATTACTGTCTATATCATTGTGACATTAGAATATGCTATGTTAAGATTTCTTTGTGAGTTGTTTGTAAACTTGATGATAAGTCAGATTACACGAGTGCAGTATAGAACCAGGATTTTTGTCTATTTATTCTGCCGTCTCATAAATTTTAATCATTTATTTATGTGTTATTTTAAGTGAATTTCGCATAAATAAATAGTTAAAATTTATGGGATAAAATAGGGATAAAATAAAATAAACAGAGAATAATACGAAGCTTTTCTGGTACGAAGCTTTTCTGGTAGACTAATGTGGCATAAGCCAATTGGCCGACATTAGGACTCGAGAAGTCACAGCTTTGGGTAAAACTTAATTGTCAATGATACTTAGAAACCATCATTACCGTATAGAGCTTAAGGAAATATAAACTTTAATAATTTATTGTTAATTTTCTCCAATTAAAAAATTGTTTTTGTCACAATAAATCTTTGAGTCTATTTGATAAATTTAATTTAAATAATCAATAATGGATTATAAGATAAAGTAAATATTTGATCTTTAATACTTTAAAAAATTAAAAACATATTTAATATCAATTCAAATTAAGTAAAATTAAATAATATATAATAAATCTAAAAAGTAGCCCATTCTTGGCTTCCTTTTTAAAATATTGAAAAGTTAAAAGAGTTGTATTTAGGAACGATGATGAGTCGGTCCGATAAAATTGTTTAAATTAAAAATATAAAATGACGTTTTTTCTAATTATACTTGCCCAATTTCGAATTGTTTCAATTGAAAACACCTAAATTCATTTTGATATTATTTAAACGAGCTCGAGCTAGGATTTAAATTTAATTAAATTTTGAGTTGAGTTGTTAATATGTGGGTCCATTTCCATCTTTATGGATAACCTTACGCACTAATTTGTGATTTAAAGGAGTAATTGAAATATAATTAGGTCAAAGTTAGCATTTCAAGTCTACAACCACCTTCTTACCTAACATACAATACCAAATAACATCAGCTGAAAGCATAAGCAATCGTCGGCAGAGCTGAAATTGCCCATTGCAAGTTACATATATGGAAACTCAGACATCTTCCCTCTTAAAAGACTATTATGATTCAACATTAATTTTATGAAAGTAACTTCTCTTTTTCTTTTTTTTTTCTTTTTTATTTATTAACAATAAAAATAATAATAGATTCAATAGAATTCAAACCTAATCTTTTTATAGAACATATTCAAATTCAATTCAATTCAAAAAGTTTAAGTGATAAGTCTCGTCTAGTCTAAAATTATAAAAAATAATAACTTAAATCGAAATTGACATAAATTTTGATCAAATATTTATTTCGAGTTGAATTAGAACCATAACTTTTTATTAATTTGACATACTAAAATAGGGTTTTAAGAATTATAATTTTGACATTTAGAGATAAGATTACTGAATTTTTACCTTATAATTTAATAAGATTTTTATCATGAGGTTGCTGTTATTGTTGTTTTACATCTCTAATGATGCCTTAGGCAAAAACCTTCTAGACCAGAAGTAATGTCTCTTCATCGTTTGGCTCATGTTTGATAAGATGATTGTGGCATGTTTGAAAAAAAAAAAAGGATAAAAACCAAAAACCAAAAAAAAAATCTAACTAGCGCAGTATTCTGCGATGCAAAGCTCCTTGCTTGTTTCGGTAGATGAGCTTCATAATTGTCATCGGAGGCTCCTAGAGAATATGCAGTCCTGGACTGGCTAGGACAGCGATTGAGGCCAAATTATTTGCACATTGATCCCTTCACGATGTACGTGCTGAAATTGCACCTCCCGGTCTTGTTGGATTAATCCACGAGTACCTGTTATCAAAAAAATTTCATAAGATAAAGCTATATGAGATGAGGACAAGATGTTTATAACTTTTCGGGAATTCACTTTTACGATGACTAGTCTATAACCCAGCGTCCAAGCCAAAGTAAGACCCGGTTGAACTCCCCAGAGTTCTGCAGTTAGCAGCGAGCTCCTTCCAATGTGCTGGATAAACCCACCGCACCACTGATCATGTCAATCTCTTCCCCCCCCAAGTAGTAGCAATGTTAGCTTCTTGTTTGACTGCTCCATTTGTGTTTAACTTGACCCAATCTTCTGGTGATTTTGTCCACCCAACTAAACTACCTACGGGTAATCCCTGTGTTTGAAACACAATTCTTTCCACTGCTCTTGCCCTTTCTGTCCATTCTACGTACTCCATAACGGCTCTGTTATCTTCTTTCGGCTATTCAAAAATATTTGTGTTTCTTCAGTGCCATAAAAACTAGCAGACTACTTCAAAGATAGAAACCCAATCAATCTGCCTCACTTGAGAGTGCTTCGTAAAGTTGGATTTCACCCACCTCCCCTCATCTTGTTGAAGAATCCGTATTAACCATCTCCCGGGGGCAATTTTTCCCAAAAAGCTTTTACTCTCGGGCAATCCCAAATGACATGTAGAGTGGATTCTTCTTATCAACAGTTGTGATAACTGCTATCCGTAGTGATGTGATGTGTCACTCTTTGTTGATTAGTCATCAATTTTCCTTGGGTTATTAACTAAAGGAATGTCGTAATTCATGGGAGCAGATCTTCTGTGCCACATACTCTGTACCCTCTGTGCCACAAGTCATCCCAACCATTCAAACTAATCAAATGGATGGTTGAGATGACTTGTGGCACAGAGGGCACAAGATACATGGTACAGGTGATCTGAGCCGTAATTCATTGGGGTCCTGCCCATTTCTAAATTAAATCTCAGAGGTTATTATTCACATCTATGATATTCCTTTCGATTAATTCGTAAGCTAACGTTACTGTTAAGTGTGAACCTTCCATTATCTGTTTGTCCCTACAGTAAGATATTTTCCGCTGTGTTATTTGCAGTATTGAAGAGCATGTTTGCAAATTTTAAGACATAGAACGTGACTTCTCCACTTCGGTGTAAGGTTTTGATTTGGACTTTGCATTGTTCTCTGAATGCAGCCTAAGACCTATTAACAACCAATAATTTAGGCCCAAGGATCCACCAAACCAATGATTCAATAAAATGACTTGATGTATATTTACCTTTTTAATTTTTCAACACAAGATTTGTCACCATTTTTTTTGAATTACAAATTAACAAATCATTTTCAATTTTTTATTTCAATGCTCAATTAAATATTTAAATATTAATTAAATTAATTTTAAAATTTGTCTTTATATATATTTTATTAACGTGACTAAGAAAACATGTGAAGATTGATATTCGGAGAAATTATGTCATATTTATATTAAATAAATGATTGAATTCATTAATGTATTATCAAAAAAGGTTTAAAAATCATATTAGCAATTTAATTTAAGTGATATATATTATTAAAATAATCAATACCTAATATAAAATCAATATGCATCTTAGGATTATAAGAAGTTCATAATTCTTTAAATTTCTTTTTAATACCATACTTTAAAGTTTTTGATCTTTGTTACATCACATTCCTGCATTTAAGATCCATGTGATGATCTTGATAGTCTTGAATGAAGTTCTATTTGCCCTTAAGAAGGGGAATATATCAAGCATCCACTTGGGATTATATCTTCTTAAGGCATTTTCGGATGTACAATTCTATTTCGGTAGTAATATTTTATTTTAGTTGAAAAATGCAATCAGATCCTTGGAATAGTATAAGTGATTAAAAGATGGTAAGCTTATGGTTGGAAACTTTGCACAAAATTTCATTACTATTAATGAGTGGCTCCGTGATTTTTTATGTGTCTCCGGTAATTCAGTCTTATGATTTTTCATTATTTACCTAGAGACTTTTTTTCTTAGGCTTTTATTTTATATAAGCTTTTAGCTTAATGTTTATGTTAAGCAGTAAGTCTTTCATAAGTGATAACCTTTTTTCTGTTGGATAATAATAAGAATAAAATCCAAGTTAGTTGTTGTATAATACGAATGCTCTACCTGCTCTATCTAATCGATGTCATTCATATAACAAACTTCTTTGTATAAATTAAGATGAGATGGAAACCATATCCTATTCTTTACTACGTTGTGTCCATGCTAGAGCATGTTGGGATCTATCACCTCTACATCCTGTTGTTCCAAATTCTGCTACCTTTTTGCAGGATTTCTTGAAGGGAATGAGAGATGAGGTGCGCTGGGCTTGTGTATTGCTGTGGCACATATGACAAGCCCGCAACTCCTTCATATGGCAACATCGTTGACTTGACTCACGGGCCATAGTGGCATCATCACACCGATCCTTGAAAGAGTGGTCAACTGCCCAAGTCCAGATGCGCGATGCCAGTACACCATTAGGAGTGGCTGCACCAATAACCCGCTGGATGGCGTGGTAAAGTGCAACTTTGATGCTGCAGTTTACGATGTATAGGGGACAAGGTCGTATGGTGTAGTCCTAAGGGGTCAAAAGGGTCAGTTTCTTAGAAGTTTTTCTGGGTTTTCCCATGCATATTACACTCCTCTTCTGGCCGAAGCTATAGCCTTCAAAGAGGCTCTATCTTGAATAATACTCACAGGAGTTCAATCGGTGGAGGTGAAGACCGATTGCCTTCAATTGGTAAAATAGTTTCATGGCTCCAGCATAAGCATCAATGAGTTGGAGTGATCATGACCGAATGCCAAGCCACAGTTACGAGATTTCAGAATTTTATTTTTACCTGTATTCCTGGGCATGTTAATAGGATAGCACACATGTTAGCTCAAACAACTACTCGATACCCCAATAAATCTAGTTGGGATCGGCCGCCAACTTTTTTATTAGATACTCGATGCTAGTTTATCTATATAATTAAATCCGTTTTCTAAAAAAAAAAAAAAAAGGAGCCACCGTAAACGAATGTCGGCAAACCAAGTTTTCATTTTCGACGAAATGGGAAATTATTATAGTTAATTTCTTTATTTACTTTTTAAAAAATTAATTAACGGGTTTGATAAATGTGAACATAAGCAAAGGCGAAAACGAAGCGCACGGGACTCTTGCAATTCAATTTTGTTTTTGGTTGCCAATTGCCATTAAACAAAAAAAAAAAGAGAGGGTCACTATCACACTTCTTGACGTGTGATAGTGACCAATCTTTTGTTTGTTTTTGAGTTGCCGTTCTGTGATTGTACTCAGGACGTTTTAATGGTTCATGTGTCACAGTTTCATCCACACATAGCTGGCCTTCAATTTATGGTAAAAAATAAAATATCATTTTGTCCTCATTCTGCCTGCGTCACCAGTTTCCCAAAAATGGTAACTAAATCACAAGTGCACAACTTTCTCACTCCAAGTCGGTTTAATGGATGGCAGATTAACAACATCCACAGCGGATTTATCCGAAAGCACAAAGTTTCAACTTTCAAAGCAACTTGCAGAAATGCCAAAACTAGCTCAGATAAGAACGACTATTCTAGATACTTCTCAGAGCATCTCCAATGCTCCTATAATGCTCACTCTCGTATAATTACGAGTTTTCAGATTTAGTGATTGGTAGGATAGATTTATAGTAGTAGTGTTTTTTTTAAAAGAGATTTTTAAAAAAGTCAGTTAATTGTTTAATTATTATTTAAAAAAGATTTTTTTGAAAAAATAATTTTAATCTTAATTGTGTTTTATTTTGTAATAAAAATTATTTATGCATATAAATATTTTAAAATATATTAAACAATATACAAAGCACAATATATTAATTATCATATAATTTTAAACCATATGAAAAATAAATAAAAATATATATAATCAAATCTTTTTATATAGATTATAACATAAGTAAAACTAATATCAAAAATAAATATTAAAATATATAAAAATTCAAATAATATTATATAATTCTCAAAATAAACGTGAAGATCAGTTTGTGAGTATTGTGGGAATTATGTGTAAAACATAAGAACAAAAAAGACTAAAAAATAAGTTCATTAATTGATCTGAAAAAGTGCTTTTTGAAAAACTCTAAATTTGATATTTTAAAAACTATATTTTAACAGCCAAAAAAGCTATATCTATTACAAATGTGGTTTTTCATTTTACAACCAAACACTCATTTTTTTAAAATAATTTTACAGTAAAAAAATTACTTATTTACCTTTCAAAAGTTCAATCAAATAAGTACTTAGTAATTGCATTGTAGTAATATTGTATATTTTTAAAAAATATTGTTATGAGGTCAAGAAATTAAAGATGATAGTTTGTGGAGAAGAAAAGGTAGAAGTGGTAGTAACAATGTAGAAGTTTTCTGCTAGGACCAATGTCGTTTTTAATGACTCCTTGACGTGCTAAATTAGAACTTGTTGAAGCAAGTTTTCTTTGAATGGGAAGCCTCTTTGAATATTCATTTTGTACTTTTAATAATTAAAATTTTGACCAAATTTTAGAATTTTACTTAACCTCTAAATTTTGTTTTAGGGACTATAGATTTGTATTATTTACATTTTTGGTTCTTTTTACGTATTATTTATTACTTATTTTATATTTAATTTACTAAGCATTATTATTATTATTATTATTTCTTACTTATTTTTCTTATTGGTTGTTTAAAAACAACCTTTGTACTTGCTAGGAGTAAGGAGGCCTTGTGCTATGTTTGGTTGAGGCTTAGCAATGAAATGTAATGTAATATTATTTCTTCGCTTGAAAAGATTGTCTACAATGGAATAAGATTGAAGATGAGAGTTTCATATTACATCTCATTCCATTTTAAAATGTAAAAATAAGAAATCTCTTAGAGGTTTACGATAGAATATAAGATGATAAATAACTTTTTACTATATTATATTATGAACCTTTTCATCCTCAAATAAAATATTTACCAATTATTATATAGTTTTTTTACAACATTAATTAGTCTTTCTCTAATATAATGATGCATAAAATTACACTAAATCAATAACTAATTGTGGAAAATATATAAATAGATCTTTAAATATTAAAAGATAATTTAAATAAAGTCCAACATAAAATAATTAAAAAAAGAAAAAATGAGGGTGGAATTGAAATTATCCATGATACGAAACATGACAGATCCATCCTAGTTTGGGACGGCGACAAGACCACGTGGCCTAAAATTGGACGCACGTACATGCGGCGACCCACAGTTGCTTGAACCGCCCCTCCTTTTGTCGCTTTCCTTAACCCTTCTTGTGTCGGCACTCGGCACTTCCTCTTTTCTTTTTTTTAAAGCTTTTTATTTACTCTAGTGCCTCCATCTATACTCCACCCAACCTTATCCTATATCTAAAAGTCCAATAAATTAAATTATTTACTATAATTTATAAAATTAATAAATTAATTATTTTTTAATTATTAAAGTAAATCAAACAAACAAGTTAAAGTAGTTAAGAATATTGGGGTACATAAAATTTAATGTTATAAAAGGATAATAGTTAATTAAAAAAAACTTAAACTTAGCTCAATTTTATAATTATAGCCCGAATTTTAGAAAGTGATAATAAAATACTCATACTTTCGAGAACTAACAACAACACCTAATATGAATCTCTCTACTTCGCGAGATTTGAAGAGGTTCAATAGTACACAATTTTATTTCTAATTAGTAGAGAGAATATTTCCAAATGACCCACATAAAAAAGGAGAGGAAGCTGAGAGAGAGAGAGAGAGAGGCAGAGAGAATTCGGGTTATAATTAAAAATTAAAAAATTTGAACATTTTAGTGTCACTTTTTGAAATTGAGATTATAATTACAAAATTGAGCAAAATTTTGGGATTTTTTAATTAATCCAAAGGATAATTATAAACTAAGTATTTAAAATAAATTATTTAATTAGTAAACAATTTAAAATTAAGTAATAGATTATATTAAATTAATTCTTTTAAATTTATATTTAAAAAGATTTAAAAGGTAAAAATAGTCCTAAATTATTTAGAAATTAAGTAATTAGTTAAATCAAAATTTTTGCTTGGTAAACTATTTATTTAAAATAATATTAATTAGGATTTGATTGAAGACCACATTTTTAGTAAAAATAATAGAGAATTATTAATCTAGTAATTTTCATAATTACCATATTTATTAAATTATACTAATTAAAGAAGTTGGTGGCCTTCATATTCATAACTTGCCCGATCGTACTGTGTATATCTGAAACATTTCCTCGAGGGTCCCACTAACCACCAAGAAGATAAAAGGATAAGGTCATCATTTACGTATCACAATACGAGGTCAGACATCATGTTCGTGTTTTTATTATGTACGTTAAATCTTGTCACATATTTATGTTTATCATATATATGTTGGTTTATGTAAATATATAGATAAGATTTAATAAAATAGAGATAGAACAGAGTAACAAAAAAGAGAATTTAATATGATCATTGACGGAGGCATATGGACTCAGTGGGGCACTGACCTCCTAAGTTATAAAAAAATTAAATATTTTTTATTTTTAATATGTATATATATAAAAAAGGACGAAATTATTTAGAGATTAGTTGTGTACTGGGCCCTTCTAAATTAAAAAAATTAAATATTTAGGCTCTCTTATCTTAAATTCCTGGTTCCGTCACTGAATATGATCATAATATAATATTGAAAGAAAAACAATAATTAACTTTTAAAATCATATAAATTAAATTTAAAACATTTATAATTGTTAATTTTTAACTTTTTAATTTGATTTAATTTTAATAATTTTTATTGTTAAAAATTAATTATTTTATTAATTAATTTAACAGTGTAAAATTTGTTTTTAATTATTTTTTAATTCTTTAATTTTATTAAAATTTAAATTAATTTTATAATAATCTAATAATGATTGAATCTTTTAAACCTTAAATATTTTGTTTTATTGGATTAACTTTTGATCCGATTATTAAAATTGAATATTTTGTTTTATTGGTTTAACTTGATCATTAAAATTAAATATTTTATTTTATTGGTTTAATTTTTGATTCGATCATTAAAAAATTTGACAAGCTAAATATTTTGTTTTATTGGTTTAACTTTTGACTCGATCATTAAAATTAAATATTTTATTTTATTGGTTTAATTTTTGATTCGGTCGTTAAAAAATTTGACAAGCTATTATTGAATTCAAAATTTTTAAAATTTAAAATTAAATATTTTTTTAGGAAAAAGTTTAAAAAAAATTTAGTTTCCTTTTCAAAAAGTTTGCACTTTTGTAAGTTTTGTTCACCACGAGTGTCTCACCTCATTCGCTGTAGCCAAAGAAAAAAACAGAGGAAGTTTAAGCAAAAAAGAAAAGTCAAGATTCAGTTCAGGTGCAGGGAAAAGCCAGATGACTCAAGTGGCGGTTGTTATGATTATCCATTAAAACTAACTCGTGCCAGTAAAACGTTGGAGGGTTGTTATCAATCTCAAAGTTTCGAACTTAGGATTAACCCATCAGTTTAGTACGTGGCAAACATGTGGTGATCTGTCGACAAGTCCAAGCACGACGAGAAACAGAAATGGAAAAAGAGAGATCTTCGGCGAGAAGTAGGAATTTCACATCAACATCGTATAGTAATATTGTACAACTCTCTCTCTGTTTGTTGTTGCGATTCCAACTTCACCTTATAAATTGGGGATTCATTTTCTTCTCTACAAAACAAACGCTCTCTAGTCTCTTCTCCTCTTCACGTGTCATCTCTTCTCTTCTTCTTATCGTTTCACATCTTTTTCCTCTGTTTCCCTCTGTCTGTTTCCTCAAGAAAGTCGTCATCTTCCCTCTATTTTCTTGACGGTGGTGTCGGTCTGACCGTTGTGACATTTGTTTATATACAGCCCAATATCGTATTGGTTTGCAGGGTGTGATTTATCGATACACGTAGGTTTTAGAAAGACGGTCTGTGTTAATGGATAGAAAGACGCAGCAAGTGGGCTCCTCTGCTTCATTCACTTCTGAGTTGTTTGGTTCCAATGAGTCCTCTGCTTCTCCGGGGATTTTCGGGTCTATTTTTCCACCGTCTTCGAAGGTATGCTTTGCGTTTCTGTTCTTTTGGTTTCTGGGTTTTGTGTGCTTTTAATTCAACTTTCTTTGATATAATAAATGGAGTTGTTCTTGAATCAATTATTCTAGTTTGGCCTGCTCTGTATTCAGTGATTGGTGAACAGTCGAGGTTATTAATACTTCAGTTTTGAATCTTTTCTGTCATCTTTATCCTGGGATTCTATGTACGAGATTTGATGCTTTTAGATTTTTATTCTCACGAATCTTAAACTGTCAAGATTGACCAAGATTGATTTTTTTCTCACAATTGAGATTATTTACATGATTCGAAGTCTCTGCTGGTGTTTATGGGTTCAAAGTATGAAACTTAACTGGTTTCTATTTTCTAATTTCTGATGCTGATTTAGGTGGTAGGAAAAGAAATGGTTGGGAGAAGGCAGGATCCTGCAAACGATACTTGGAACACCAAACATGAAACTCAAGGTTAGTATATTAACAGCGTAGGCTTGCCTATGTTTTTCCTTCAGTTAGTTATAATTCAAGTACTCTGTTTTGTCTTGAAATGCTCTGTGTTCTCAATGTTTACTGTTCTGTTTTCGAGAATTCGAGTAGAAAAGATTGAGCTGAAAAGAAAAATGGAAATCTTTATGTACAGAGGTGTATTGCTGCTTTAGATTTTCAATTTGTTCAATGTAATTCTGCCTAAGTTTTCAAATGCACATGCTCAGATGGTACCTCGAAGAGTAATGAAGGAGAAAGTCAGAACACAGCAAGTAGAGATGTGAATTCTATTTATCAGGAGCAAAGAGTACAACAACCATGCCACCTTAGTTCTTCAATCTACTATGGTGGTCAAGACATCTATAACCATCCACAGAACTCGTCGGCCTCCACTATGAACTCAATGGTGAGTAAATCATGCAATAGGTTACATATCCTTGCGAAATCTTCATATAAACACGTCATAATTTGGGAAGATCGGCATATCAGATGTTTACAAACTTACTTTACTAATGAATTCCATAAACCTAGGTGATTTTGTTGCTTTTATGGCCCTTAATATTGTTTACAACAAGAAAAATTGGAATTGTAATGCCATCAACACCAAGATATTGGGAAGTAGCAACTACTTGCAAGCTGTACAGAATTTTCTGGCTATATGAAAATGATGATAGGTCTGAGAAAGAACAACTCGTTAAAAGGCATAATGATCTCATAATATCAAACTTCCCACCGACGTACCCGAATAAGAGGTTGCTAACAAGTTTATTCTATCAACAGTTCAAGATGGATGCAACAGAAGATGATACAGGAAGTGCTTCAAGAGGAAACTGGTGGCAGGGTATGGTTTCCTTTTGTTAATCTTTCTCCGGATAAGGTATTATCGAAATGCATTTGCGGCCTAACTTTATCTCCTCTTCCTTTTCTTCCTCCAGGATCTCTCTATTACTAAGGTTTCACCTGAAAGCAAGGCATATACTCACCTAGGTATTGCCTACATTCTTGAAGTGTAATTTAGTGTTGAAGCTTTCTGTGAATGGACTAATGAGTATTGTTATTCTGGCTTAGCTGTAGTATTAGCAGATAACCATCCATCGAACATTTCAGATACTGTTCGCAGATTTATCTAGCGATTTGGGTTACTTATGATGTAGTGCGAAAGCAGATAACGTTCAACTGGAACCTATCGCTAATTGACATTTTCTTCCTTAAAAAAACTGAACTTTATACCCTTTTCTATTTAAAAAGTTGTTACTTTTAATCCCTTTCTTATGTTACTAATTCCTGAACCCGTGCCTTGCTGGTATACTTGATAGGGAAGCAGCAGCATCTATCTTTTGTTTCAAAGATAGGAAATTGCAGTAGTAGTAGCAGTTGGCTGGTTAACTGTTGGGTACTTACAGCCAAAAAACAACATATATCTTTATGGAAAAACCATTATCCTTTTTTGGTGGTGCTTTTGTGCAAATTTATATTGTAAAAGATGTTGAACTTGATCCTGTATTTGAAGTTTCACTGAGGACTTCATTAATAATCAATTGATGCTTTCTGGTACTTTTAATATGTTGTTGTTCTTGTTTGATTTACTCTTTCAACATCTGTTCCCATTAAAATGCATTGAACTTGATCCTGTGATGTTCAGTATATGCAATTTACTGAAGAGATCATAGGTTTGTCAGAATTCTGCAGAAAGAAAATGGAGAAATTGTACTGTATGGTTATTTTACTTCTGGGACATTGTAGAGACTAAATAAGAATTGAAGAAAGATCTCAAATTGATCTTGCATATATCATCACAAAAAACAAGTGATCACATTATGATTTTTAAGTACACTGAACTTGGAAAGGGAATGATGATGAAGCAAGTTGAGTGATCCAATGGAAGGAATGAAAACTATGCTAGGAGCCAGAAATTTTTCTGGGTTTTGGTATTTAGAACATAGCCTGCATTTTGGCCCTTTTTCTGGACTCCTACACAGGTGCAATTGCATTTCTCGATCAAGTATTGTGCTATGTCGAAACCTCTTGTTCCTGAACCTCCTGATCTCCTATATGACCTGAATCATTTATGCAGATTCAAAACATTGGGTGAAACATAGATGATAAAGATGGACAGCTTTGCAGAAACAATCATCTTAGTTACAGAGAATAAAAGAACATAGATTTCTCAGGAAATGATAAGGATTATGAATATACCCTAATAACACATTGGAGAGACTTCGTCTTTGTCCGACGATAAGAAGATCGACTCCTATGGATTTGGTCTGAACGAGGATAGCTTTGGCCTTGTCTTTAGCCTCCAACGGCATTCTCTCTACACGAACACGAAGTTTTGGGTGGACAACCTCACACAACTGCTTCATTTCTTCTAGAAAATCAACCTCACCACCACCACCAGCAATATTGGAGGAACCACCACCGTCTGCGACGGAGTTGTTGGCAATCATATAGACATAAGAAACACCGGACCTTCTAAGGAACGTGAACGTGTCTCTCCACGAACTTGGGTTGGCAATGTGGATCAATATCAACTCATCATTCTCAAGAACTACATGGGATAGTGCATATTGGAGTGCACCTGCTGATTCACGAGTAGGGTCTGCTACCACCATGACCTTCCTCGTTGGTTGTGGGGTACCATTTCCCATGGCCTGTCGCTGTTAACCAGCAACACCAAACCAACACCAACGTAGGTATTTGATAAGTACGCCATGTAATAATATTGTCAAGGTTCGTTTATGGGATTGAAAGATCTTAACCAACACAACAGATTGTTAATTAGCCTTCATCTTGTGATCCACAAAACTGTTGAACATTATAGATTTCTGCTAAAAACTTGGAGGATTCGTTGTACCATATACTAAACTTAGGAGGGTTACATTAATTTCCTAGAAGCATAGGCAGGAGACTTGGTCAAAGCTTCGTCATGTTACAAAATTCGTTTCTTTTTAGCTTCTTCAGGTCCGTCCCTGACAATGTTTTTCTGACAATGTTTTCAGAAACATTGTCTCGACGAAGTATTCAGAATTCAGGTCATGGAATTCTCAAATGGCAGAATTATCTTACATCTGTTCGATCTTCTTCTTTTGTCTTCAAACTGTCCCGTATCCTGAGCCTAACACCAACAATTTGTGGCTTATTATCTTCTAATCAGTCACTTGACTCACCAATTCCTTTAAAGTCCTTATCAGTGAATCTGTGGGGAGGATACCTTTCCAATGGTTGGTTAAAGACTGGTTGTTACATTTAGCTATCTTAAGCTGAGAACAAAGATTCTTCAGCCACATTTTTAACATCTTTCGTGTCAGATTTTGATCTTCTGACGAATATCTGTCTTGCGTGGCCCACGTTGGTCTATCACTTACGTTGGAATTTTCAGTTATGTCAGAACCTCTGTTATTATTACAGAAACTTGCAGAGTTTTTGAAGTTATATTCAGGATATGATATTGAATCTGAGAGCTTTTATTAACACTAGTAGTAGAACAGACAACTAAGCTTTGTAACTTGTAAGGCACTTCATGCTCTATCCATGGAAGCCATGGCTTTCCACTCTAGCCTTATACTCCATTATGGAACAGTGTAAGCTGCAAAAACCATAATCACGATAATCTAAAGTTAGTATTTTAACCCACGAAGCAATGAAACTATTTATACTATCTCGACATAAACTGACCTCAACACTTGTACCCCACAGGAAAATCAGAAATGTTGCATCTTTTGGGAATTGTAATGGCGATTGCAGGTTTAAATCCTGCAGCCTTGGCGGTGTTTGAAAGAATTGCAGCACAGAGACAGCTCGGGTTCTTTCCTATTCTCTTCACCTGAGTGCAGCAACTGCTGCTCACGTCGGCGTTCGGGTCCCGAGCAGCCATTGCACATGGAGCAAGCTTCGTTGCTTCATCATCTGGTGTCGATGATCTTCCACACTCTCCAGCTCCGTTCACTTGTTCAACAACACTCACAACAAGCACAAGCATACCCACCAGGCACATCGATTTGATTAAAGCCACCATTTCTATATTTACACAAGCACAGTAGTACAAGTAATCTTCGATCTTGGAATGCATAAACTAAGCTTACATGGACAGCTTTTTATGATGTAAAAAAATGAGCTCTTATGGTGCTTGTGTTGTGTCTTCTTCATCACTAATCAAATGGAGCTATCACTGAAACAAAACAGTACATACATTATTGTACTATAATCATATTATAATACAATCGTATCTTCAGAACCCTACCATTCTATTGTATGTTATTTTATAATCAATAATACCTGGTTATCAAATGTCACTGTAGATTTGCTTATGTGAGAAATAAGTGCTGTCCATAGTGACGTAAAAACGCAGCCATCACAGGGCATTTGGTCTAGTGGTATGATTCTCGCTTAGGGTGCGAGAGGTCCCGAGTTCAATTCTCGGAATGCCCCATCTGTTGGAATTTTTCTTTTCCCCATCCTCAGGAACAGAACATTTTGATTTTGGTACTGTTTGACAAATGATGTAATGAAGAGTGAAAGAATGACATTACCAGATAATCAACTCATTCTCGTTACAGGTCTTGTTAGTATATGCTAATAACCTCCAAATAACAAGGAGCAACTAAATCCTCCTATGCTGCCTAAAAACATGTAATAAATCGTGTTCCTAAGCTTATTTCTCTAATTTTAAGTCCTGAAGTGAGCAGATAGAGATAGAGCTGATTGCTTCTTTCCTGCATTCCAAATTGAAACAAACTTCATCAGGAGACATGGATGCTTTTGCAGTTGGGTTAACTGTCACCTCTTTTGGATCTCCACATGCTTTTCCTTTTATATCAGTGCTGATATAATCTGTCAAAACCCTTTTCACATTCGAACCTTGCCGAGCAATTTTTCCACTGGCAACGAAAGTCGATCTACCTCCCTTATCGGGGCTAATCAGATGGCCTGGCGAAAAGTTCGGTGTTGTGAATGCTGTCTTATATGGAGTGATTGAGGTTGGTTGCAGGTATGGAATGGAAACACTTCTTTGTGCAATGACACTGATATTGGAGATGGATGAGAATTGGTTTGAACGCTTTGTCAAATTGTCCACATGGAGCAGGTCGTCTATACGAGCAATTATGTTGAAAGCCAAGCTCTCCAGCACCCTCGAGTAGCTCTCCAAAATGGATTTCCCAACATCCTGATTAAGATCATGAATTTGCTTTAGGAAATGTGATTTTCAATGACAATAACTTTGCATTATTTCACCACAGAAGAACATAAACCTTGTTAAACTGGATTTTGCTCATGTCCAAGGTTGTCTGAGGAAGACCAGGGAACTTCTGCTTCAAACAAAGCAGGAGGCTTTCTGCTCGATCAGCAAGCAATTCCCTCTTATCTGCATCAACCATCAGTTCCTTGACCAATTCCCACGATGTCTTTGAACTGGAGCGAGTTGAGCTATTAGTAAGCTTCGGGTTAGTTCTTTTGTGCCACAGATAGATCGAAGCCTCCACTCTGTTGGCAAGTTCTATAGCTTGATGCTCAGAAGTTAGATCAAGGCAAGCAAGTAAACATTCTGGTGAAAACTGATCCGAAGAAATGTAGCGGTAGATAAAATCTCCTAAGCTTGCTCTTCCATTCTGAAACCAAGGTTGGAGCAAAAAGTCATTAGTAAGAGTTCCTTTTTTACTCCATCACGTCTTGTATACAATAGCTCAATTGATACCTTTGGAAGGGAATCCATAAAGGATTCAGGAACTTCCATATCAGCTAATGTAGCACTGTTAATAGCCATGGCAGCTTTCAGAATTTGGTTGGTACATTCCCGTTTGTGTTGCAAATGCTTCCTTGAGTTCTCATTAAGACCAACAGGAAGGACTCGAGGCATTGGCAGCCACCACTTCCCCTCTTGACGTTGAAGGGATCGTCGAAAAGAAGAAGAACCATCAGCTTCTGGGGCTAGAATCCCTTGATCTACATACCAGAACTCTTTATGCTCAAAACTGTCTAATATTTCCTGCCAAAGAAGAAAAAGGTGTTACATCACGGTGACTTCATAAAAATGTAGAAATTATGCGAATCGACGAACATATCCTGCATCTTACGAGAAGCATGTTATCCAATTTGCGCAGAGCTGGAAGATTTATGTAAAGATCTGCTCTTGGTCTGCAAGTCATGACCTGGAGAAAAGCATAGAAAGGCAGTGAGAAAACTGAGCAAATCATCCAATCATCATATCCTTAAAAGGATTAAATCATCTCCTGATCCTTTCCATAAATACTTTAGATACAATTCGTATGTAATGAGTAGTTGCTTGCAAGTTTTGAAAAGAAATTAGAGTTTAATCTCGGGCAACAGCAACTGAACTTTTAAGTGCAACATGAAGGTTCTACTTTATTTTCATCAATCTCTTTATCACAGCCCAAAATTTGCATGTAGATTGGACATTCAACCTGGTAGAGTTTGTTAAAATTCTGGCAGTTAACTTTATTGAGAATTCCGGTAAACGAAATCAGAATGCGAAAGAAACGGAGCAGTACATTAAGAGGAGTGCAAAAGTCCGCAAGCAAAGGCACAATCCAAAGCTAAAAGACAGAAAGAAAAGCAAGCCTACCTCAAGTTTGGATCCATCTGGAAATGTCTGCCAAGAAGGTATCAATTCCACAATATGCTCACTGACACAGAGAAGCCATTCCATCTCTCTTCGCCACATCACTTTCTTCTCAGGTGGCAGAGGTTCCAATCTCCACAGTTGTCCAAATAGAGTAGCTGCAGAAACAGATATTTAAAAAAGGATATACACTTGAACTCCAATCTTGAAGCATAAAAAGAAACTAAAGTGAATGCTGAATGAACCAGTTTAGTAGCATACCACATAGATTAGTGATGGCATTTGAAATAGCCAATGCTGTGCTAACCCCATTACCAGAACCTGACATATCTTCTCCAAGCAACAATTTTGCAAACCTTTCCTTCATCATATCCATCTCTATGACTCCATCTACAATGTACCTCATGAAGATTTTGTTTCAATTAATCATATAACCACAAATACACATCCAAAGAAGATAATAGGAGCATTACCTGAGATTGAAGAGACTTGTTTCTGTAACTTCATTTCATCCAAATGGGGTTTCTCTCCACTACTAGTTGCACCGTTTTTACCTGTACAGTTAGGAGATTCTTCCTTCTGAATAGGCCAACCCAATGAAGGAGGCGAAGATGAGTCCTCCTCGGAGCTAATATGACTATGTTCCTCGCGTACTGTAGCATCAGATGTCAAAATATCAGAGCTTGAACTGCTTTTTCTACCCTTCTCTTCAATCAAGTCCCCAGAAGTCTGCATTTCACCTACAGTATGATCAAAGCTTGCATTTTTCTGGTCAGTAATTGCATTAGTGCTCTCCATCAAGTCCTCCACCTCAACCTCTTCTTCCAGGAACCCAGGCGAGTCATGAAAAACAGAGTTGTTCACTACCATACCATGAAATTCCAACCCTTTCAAGCGCAACCCATTTGGCAAACGAGCTTTGTCACGCAAGTATCGCAGAGATTTCGAGACCCACAAACCCCACAAAGCACATGCGTTGGGGGTATTGAAAGTCCTAACCTTTGCTCGTGGCACAGGAAGCTTGAACAAGCAATGTAGTTGTTCTCCTTGTTGTTGGGATGTCTCTATTTCTTTCTGGAGGGTGAAAGCTCTATCCATAAGGCCTCAACCATTGTCCACTCCTGTGGGCAAAGAGTGAAGAAAGATAGATAAATGTAGTTTTCTTTTTAACCTGTTAAAGAGGCCCTCATATTCTTAGCCATGATTACTGAAACTTGCTTAGGCACATGACGTGAAAGTGACACAGAAAGGCTCCTCTTGATGACCTCATTAGTTTAAGCTCATTTTAAGGAAACAATCAAGAAAAGCTTAGAGGCTCTTGCTTGTTTTTTCTGCTTCAGTTTTCGCTTAAACAAGGCTCCTAAATGATTAAAAAAATCATGGAATTAGTGTAAACCGCACATCTCCTAACATCGTACTCCTTTCTTATCCTTAATCATTCTTGTTACATACCAAGGCATCCTAGGTTTTCGATTGAAAAGGACTACTATGCCCCTCTTTATGTACATGATGTTGTGCGGAAACGTGATTCAATTTGGAGTGAAAATAAAACAGTAAAAAAAGAAGAAAAGAACACCAAGATTTTTATACTGGTTCGGCAATGCCTACGTCCAGTTTGGAGACGACTGAGTATTTCACTA
>JAOQMR010000004.1:26433128-26450033 GCA_027563865.1 Erythroxylum pelleterianum
CGGTACGGACGAAATTGGCCGGTACCGACCGGTATTTGACCCCGGTACACCTTACCCCCGTACCGGTACCGGTACACAGCCGGTACGGGCCGGTACGGTACAAAATTTAAAACATTGGTTAGGAACGAAACTAAATGGATCAATCAAATTTCTTAAAACTTGACTAAGTAACTTAAACTCTCCTCTTAAAATTAGAGATAACAATGGGTCAGCTCATGGGCCAATCCCTACCAATTTTTTTAAAAATAAAATTTTAAATTAAAGTGTAAAATAATATTTTTTAATTGAATTTAAAACTGAGTTACTCATCTTAGAATAGCTGGGTCTCAAGCCGACCTGACCTTGGATCTGGTTCATTGAAAACACTTAAATCTAAGCTCATGGGTTGCCCATAGAATCCAAGATTAAAGTTAAAACAAAAAAATGGTTATATTGGAGTGGCCCAATTAAACTCTAGCTTTGGCCCAAACTTAAATCGCTTATTTGGGATAAGATTCAGTCTAACTTGACTTATTATCATTCTCAATTTCAAACCGAACTTTCGATTGAATAACCCTATGCATAAAGCCCGATCAAGTCCAATCAAACTAGTTTTTGATCCACCAATTTAGGACCAATTCAAGTGTGAGATCTTATATTGGTTGGGGAGGAGAACGAAGTACGTCTTATAAGGGTTCAGATACCTCTTCCCCATAGATGCGTTTTCTTGGGTGTGGGAAGAGCAAAATCGTGAGGATCTTAGCTCGATGGGCAACTCAAAGCGGATAATATATGTGGACGGGTGGTCTGAGCTATTACAAATAGTATTAGAGTCGGTTCCCAACCTATTGTGTCAACTAGGACGTGAAGCCCTAAAAGGGGTGGATTGTAAGATCTCGCATCGATTAGAGAGGAGAACGAAGTACACTTTATAAGGGTACGGATACCTCTTTACTATAGATGCATTTTCTCGGGTGTAGGAAGAGCAAAATTGTGAGGGCCTTAGCTAATGGGCAACTCAAAGCAGACAATAGGTTGTTACAAATAGTATCAAAGTCGGTTCCTTGTCTGTTGTGCCAGCGAGAACGCTAGGCCCTAAGGGGGTGGATTGTGAGATCTCATATCGGTTAGAGAGGAGAACGAAGTACGTCTTATAAGGGTACATATACCTCTTCCCCATAGACGCGTTTTCTTAGTTGCAAAAAGAGCAAAATTATGAAGGTCTTGGCCTGATAGGCAACTCAAAGCGGATCATATCTATGGACGGGTGATCTGGGCTGTTACAAATGGCATCAAAGCCGGTTCCTAACCTGTCGTGCTAGCGAGGATATTGGGCCCTAAAGGAGGTGGATTGTGAGATCTCACATTGGTTACAGAAGGGAACGAAATATGTCTTATAAGGGTACAAATATTTCTTTTCCATAGACACGTTTTTTGGGTATAGAAAAAGCAAAATTGTGATGACCTTAACCTGATGGGCAACTCAAAGCAGCCAACATTTATAGACAAGTGGTCTGCGCTGTTACACCAAGCTTGGACTTTCCTGCCATCCCTATAAAAACATACCTAGAAATGAAGGGAAGTTGCAAGTGGTATGGACCATCACCTGCTGAGGTTTAAGTCATTACCAATAGCCGTTAAACAAGAAGGAAATGGAAAAAAAAAAGCATTAAAAAGGAAGCACCATACTAAGAAGAAGGTATTACTCAAAGTTACCATAATTATATAAAGTATAAACCCTAATGATTTGTGCATGGAGGTTTGGTAACCAAACTTTCTGATCTTTGTCCCCATCCTCCATGTGACTTTCTTACTGTCTGACCCATAATTGATGGATACTTTCTTTCTTTAAACACATAAGATACCAATTGGCTTTGCAAGAGTGACTATAGGTTTAGTTCTATTATGCACTCTTCTACGCGATAAAAATGATTAAAAAATTAGATCGGTTTAATTCTTATTATTAAATATTGACTAGTTTTATTAATTAATTAGTTATTTTTATAAATTAGAACAAATTATATTTAAAAGTTTCTTTTTTAATTAAAATTTAACTTAGTAAGATAATAATTATTCAATTCTTTAATCCTATTTTATAATTTTATTTTTATTATATACTAATTTTATAACAGTCTAATATAAGCTAATTTTTTAAAACTTATATATTTTTTTATTTTTTTGGTTTATTTTTAAAATATTAATAAAAGGAGACATGACAATGGGAGGATTTGTGGGGTTAAGTTGGGCTGTGGGTATGTGTGTTTATAGTCAAAGTTGGTGCAGGACAGAGCAACGTGAAGACACATGGTCAAAAGAATCTCTTACAAATTCTTTCCGAAAGGGGACGAAGAGGAAGAAGGAAGTCACTGAAAAAACAAAGGAACACGACACAGAAACCTATTCCTCTCACCTCCACCAATCATGGGAACATGTTCCTCTTCTTCGTCGTCTTATGTCAATCCTCTACAGGCTTTGTGTGTGTGTTGGGTTGTTTATGATTCGTGTGGTGATTTTGTATAGACTGTCCACAGCTGGACTCCATCACGCGCCACTCACTCCATTAAAGACGCCACCCACTCTCTTCAGGCTTTGCAAATTGCATGAGCTTTTCGTAAAAATGTTAAGACAATGACATAAGTCTCGTTAGACTCCAAGATTAGAGAATATAAATGATAATTGGTCGGATTCAATCGGAAGCGAGATTTTTACCGAGTTGTTGTATTGAATCCGAAATAACATGTTTAAATTTTTAATTCAATTGAAAATTTAATAATAAATTTAATTTACAAATTTTTAAAATTTAAGAACAAAATATCACCACTGATTAAGCTTCAGACCAAGCCGAACCTGGACAGCCCTAATCTGAGCTCGGCTCATGAGCCGATCAACTTAGGCCAGACTTGTTGACATCAGATCTGATCGAGTTGCCATCCTTAATTGTAGTAATATAAAAGTTTATATGGAAGTCGCAATTTACAAAAGTAATTAGTAAAATAAACATATTTAAATTTTATTTGTTAGGAAATTTTTTTAGTTCTTTAAATTTTGAGTTTTTTTCACTTTTCCCAAATTTGATAAATTAAAGTAATAAATAAAAGAATTTATAGTGTGTGGGCTGGCACTTGCAATTGGGCCTTTTGGCATATGGGAATGCGTCGACGGCGACAAACCCTAGAGTTGGCAATTTGTGCAAGCTCACGTGAACACTTGCGAGAGCAACAGATACACACGTGTGAATGAGTACTCCTGATAAGATCAAATGGCTTTTTAAAGAAGAAATAAAAGGGGCCAACTTCAAATTACTTGTAAGGATTCCCATGTGCCTCTTCACACCGTCACCATGCCCACCTCACTAACCGACAATCTTTTAGATTTTTTTTTCTTAATCTATAAATTATTATATAAATTAAATTATACATATATTAACACTCGTTCAATATTATATAACCTTACGCTTATTTAGTAGAGATGTTATTTCTAATAAATTTAATAATTACGAGAAAAACATTATAAAGTTTGAGATTAAATTCGAGATGACTATTTTTTCATTACGAGAAAGATATTATAAAATTTGAGATTAAACTTGAGAAGGGTATTTTTTAATTTATTTTGATTCTCTTAAATTTATTGTTAAATTTGAGTTTTCTCATTTCTTTATGCCATCCTTGTTTGACCCTATGTCTCCATTCTTTTTGTCTTCCCCAAATTGGCCTTTTATTACTTTATGCATCCACCTCCCCGTGATCTCGATCTCTTTTATTTGCTGAAGAGAACCTTTTCTAGGAAGGTGAATAGTCACATATGTTCCCACTTGATGTATGACCAAATCTTCGTGATAGTGTTGCTTACATTTTTGCATATTCAAGGGTTAGGTGCGGATTTTTCAGGAATTTTATTTTAAATTTTAATATCAATCGTTATCGAATTTATCATTTAATTTTGAATTGTTAATTAGTAAAAACATGTGTTTACATTGTTTGTGTGAATTGAAAGATTAGGAAGGTGAAGAATATGATTCAAAATGAGTTTTAGAGTTAGAATCAAAGCTTTCGGAAAGTTGAAACTATGGCTTTCAAATTGGTTCTTTTCTGTTTTTAGTGTAAGAGCTAAACTACCCAAGTTAAGTAACTATAATATAATGGAAACACAAAGAGTTTTGGTTGTGTTGTGCGTGTAAAGTTGACATAACATGCATAAAATTCAACTTTGGACTATATTTTATATTGTTCTAGTCATGCCAGTTCGGTAAGTATTTAGATTAATCAAATAAGGTATAGTTATTAACTCAAGGAGTGTGGTTGAGTGTAAGAGACTCATCGATCCTTAATTAAAGATCAGAGGTTTGATCCTTGGCTTTAGGTATAGAGTAGTCTTAAATTCTTGGGCCAGTTGTCTCACTTTATGAGGTGTCTACAAATCAGCAAATAGATTAATTACTGAATTTGCCGATAAATGTCCTGGTCTAAGAAAAAAAAGAGGTATAGTCATATCTTTATCTAAGTGAGGTATTAATATTGTTCAATTCATTAAGGTGAAAATAATTTTTCAATCACAACTTGGATTGACACTTAATCAACTTGATTTGAACTCACCACAGTTAGAGGGCAAGAAATTATAAAAGTAATTCTCTTTATCATGTAAAAAAAAAGTAATTCTCTTATTTTATTTAGTTTTTAATAATAATTTGAATTTTAAAAACAATGTTGAATTGTTTTAATTTCCAATTGGTAAAAAAAAAGTCTTATATTAAGTTTTCTCTTAAATTGAATGATGTAACAAATTATGTTAAATGTATATATTTGTCACGTGGCTATTACATAAGATAGTTTTACTATGTCGAGGGGGTAATCTTGTTTTAGGGTTTTCATAAATATTAACATATTTTAATTTATTAAATAATAAATTTAATACGGATCAAAACTATCTTATATGGTATCTGTTTGACGAATTTATAAATTTACATGACTCATTATGTCATTCGGTTTAATAAACAATTTAATATCAGGTTATTTTTATTTGAAATTGAAAGTTAAAGTTTAACATTATTTTTTAAAATTTTGGGTTAATACTAAAAAATTAAATAAAGTCTAATTTTTTTATACAACTAATCTTACTTACTTAATTTATTTATTTATTTATTTGTTGAACAAATGATCTATTTAGGTCGTATTTCTATTTTTATTTTCATTCATACATACGAGTCAGTTGAAAACAACCTTTCTATGAATTAGAGATAAAACTGTGTACTATTAAACCTTTTCAGATCTTACATTCAGTTAAATTTATAATGAATGTTGTTGTTATATCTAAGATGAGATGACGACCACAAAACATTAAACACAACTAATATTTTAAAATATAAACTGGTTTGGTCAATTTAAAAGTAAAAATTTTGAACTGGTATTAATTTTATTTAATATTCTCTTTTCTAGTTAAACTTACAAAATTTTTAAAAAGAAATTTTTAAAAAATTCTTCAATTTTATTATATCGATTAAACTAGTTGGTTCTTAAAAGCATTGCACACAAGCACAAATCCCTAAGCACCCTTACTTGCACCAAAAGGTGGAATCAGCCACCCTAGCTGCCCCCACACGCCGGCCCGACATTGTGTGAGGGAGGTAAATCATAGTATCTACTCAGTCAGCCCACTAGCAAAGCGGTCTTTTTTTTTCTGTTGCCGGGGTTCAAACCTAGGACCTTACACCAATTAACCCTGCTAGTAAACTAACTTAGCTACACCCGTGCAGGCCCTAAGCACCCTTACTGAAATTATATGTAGTTGCGGGGTTCACTCAAAAGAATAGAAGACAGAGTCGGTATGGAAGCTCACCTACTTTGCTTCTTTTTTTTTTTTCCTTAATTTCAAAGAAAATGGCCATTCCTCAAAAAACCAAAAGAGAAAAAGAAAAGCCAAAGGCAGTGAAAGCTGGAGAAACAAAAGATGGTATAATGGAAGCTTCAAAATCACTCAATAAACCCTAAAAATCATTTAACTTCAACTCTCTGAGAATCCTAAGAAGACCCACTTCATACCTGGACTCCACTAACTCTCCCCAGACGGTTGCTTCAATTATGTCAAACACAAACACAACACAACACAAATTATTATTGTTCGTTCCACATTTGGGAGACCCCATAACCGAAAATCATATCCTCTTTTAGATACCCTTTTGCAGATTTTCCCCTAAAAAGCGCAATTTGGATGGGATAAGACACAACCCAGTTGCAGAGATTTGTGACTTGTCCACTTATATATATATATATATTCTAACTTGGTGCAGGCGATGAACTTCTGAATTCTGATGCTCTTCTCTTTCCCCTTCGTCGTCTCGCCGTCTGTGTGTGCATCGGACAAAGTGTGCGAATCACGAATGATGTATGCTCATCGATTCAATCTGCCATTAGCATTTGTCGATATTTGTTTAAAGCCTAACATAAAACAAAACACAAAACACACGATCAAAAAGGGGGCCGGCTTGTTGGTCTTAGAGGTGTCTCAGTTCCCACTAATGCTCGTCTATGTCACTAATCACATGCACTGCACCACGTAGGACTATCTTTGCTTCTAAGAGACATTCACTTCACACATTAATTAATTGTTCATATTGCATGCGCCGCCCCTTGCCAATGTAATCATTAACGATAAGGAGATAATAATCCTCGTATCTTTTTTTTTTCTTTTTTTTATACTCCATCCGATTCATAATAAGTATCGTTTTAGAAAAATGCACACTTATTAAGAAAGTTAATAAAATATCTAATATACTCTTATTAATTACATATTAAAGTACCTTGAAAATATAATCTGTGTAATCTGTGTAATTAAAATGTGAGAGAAATTAAAGGTTAATTTTGGAAGTAAAATTATAAACATGTATACAAAGTCAAGAATGCCACTTATTTTGAATAATTAAAATGTTTCTAAAACGACACTTATTATAAATCGGAGGGAGTATATATTAAGAGCATTGCATAGGAACTGTTTTCAAAAAATTAAAATCAATACTTGTATAATTATAACGAATTATACTTGTATAATTATTATTTTAGATATAGTTTAATTAGTTTATCTTGAATTTAAGAATTTGAAGGTGACGAGATAACTTAATTTACTTTACATTAAATGGCACCCAAGTTTAGAAATTAGAATTTTCAAAGTCTTTGTTTTAATAAATGTTGTGGGCCATGACAAGATCTTTGGGTGTGGTGTCTTAGGTGGGAAGTGCGAGGAACGAAAAGTCCTGTCGTTTCAGACACAACCTGTGACTTATTCATTCCCTCTTAATTAGTCGCCTTAGTCAAATAATGGTGTCTTAATTTATATCTCTTTCGGCGCCGAATTAAGATAATGAGAAACAAAAAAAACCACCACAAAATAGGTAAAGTTATTTAACATTATATTTTATCTCTCTTTAATACATATATATAAATACATTTAATACATAGGAATGATAAATATCATCCGGCCTGATTTTAACCCAAGTTGATAGGATTATAGGTCGAGACTATTTGGTCTAATAAAATTATGGGTCAGGTTAAGGTCAGAGTTGTCTACGTTCGACGCACCATGTGATCAGACGAAAAAGTACAAATCATTGTCATTTTATCAACTTTTTTCAAAAACTATAAGAAATTGGACGACAACTATTGGCCCATTGGGTCACTGACCAGACCACGGACCTCCCAACACATAGTTCGAGCCTGGTCCAGTGCAACTCATCGCCATCCCCACTAATACATGGATAGTACAACTCAATTAGAGATTTGGAAAGATAAAAAATACGCAATCTTATCCTTAATTAATAAAGACACTATCTTGTATATGTATATATATACATTCAAACATTTTTAAGACTAGACAAAATATTAATTATATATATAGATAAAAGATATTGAAAACTTATTCAATCTTTAAAGTTATCAAAAAATGCTTCTTATTTTTAAAAATATCTTTTAAAATTTTTTTTAAAAATAATGACAAAATATTAACGGTATGAATATTATTATAACAAATAATACTTATAATTTAAAAATAATATGTGAAATTTAAGAATTGAGTTATAATAATGTTTGATTAATATAAATTTGATATTCATATTGTTTCGTAGGTATTTTTATCATAAAAATTTGAGAGATTATAAAATGATTTTTCGAAAATTTTAAATATTAAAAAATTTTTAATTAAACAAAAGTAACCTCTAGGGCTTTTACTTTATTTATATTTTTTTATTCAAAAATAAAAAAATAACTAATTATAAAATATTTTTATTTTTTCTTTGCACCGATTATCCGTATACAGTGTACACTCAGCAGCCGACCTACTCTACATACTTGCACAAGCGCTGAGAACGTATGTGAAAGGCACGGTTCGACCAAAACACCAGTGTGCAGTCATTTGAACCACTAACATCGCGAGTGCTAGACGTACTGTCAGAAAAAGAGTGGTCTTTAAATGCTCTTTGTATCCACTTTAGGAGTCCTGCTCTGTCGCCGTCCGCAGGTAAGCACGTCTCTGGCACGTTCTGAACCATTTTTCACAGTAAAGGAAAAATAAAAAGCCCCGTAATTTATGGACCTCACACTGTTTATGAAGTAGAGTTGATGGTGGGATTTGCGTCCGCTTAAGGAGACGAACGAAGAAACGCAAGCGCCGTCCAACGCCGGCTAGTTGGCAACTAGAAAAGGACACGCCGTAATGGAGAAATAAACGGCAGTTAAGAAAAAAGAAACGGCCGTCGACAGTTTAAACCAGTCGGCACGTGATTTGAAAGTTTCGCTGCCACGTATTAATGTTTTACTAACATATATAAAAATTAGAAGGTGATGTTATTGTACAGGATTGTACCTGATTAACGTTGGTAAATTATTGTGTCAATTCGAAGTTTTATCTGGTACTTATCTAAATAATAATAATTCCAATACTTCCGTTTAAAAAAATAGGTTGAATATTATTCAATTATAATTATGCGTGAATCTAGCTAACCTTCTACCTAAAGCCTTCCGCAAAGATAGCTGAGAAGTGTTCGAAAACTTAAGGGTCTAACACAATTGACATCATAAGGCATAAGACAAGATAGTTTGGCATTTTAGGTAAGTAAATTAAAAAAGAAAAAACGGGTCAGAAGTAACTTTATCTTAAAACGCATGGTTTAGGGGTTACATGCAATTTTCAATCCAATTCCTTTTGCTTTGCTTCTCAAATCAATAAAAGGAAAGGGGAACTCCCCAACCCAACAAAACCAGCGTTAAATCTCAACCCAACCCTTGGTTTTGAAGGATCATGATGGTCTCTCACCCTGCCATCTTGATCTCCCTGAAAAGGGAGTATGGGCATGTTCACTTCAGGGATGCAATGGAACGAGTAACTAGTTCAGTATCCTGTCACCTGTGTACACAACCTATAGACAATGACCTTAAAGCCTCAGGAGTATTTTTTATTAACAATTAATTTTATATATACCATTTATTTATCCAAATGTACTTATATAATCTGCTCAATATTATTTTAAATATTATAACTGAATAAACCTTGAATTAAAAAGATTTTAAAAGAGAGACAGACAGTGGCTATAGCGCCAAGTGGACTGCAGGGAAGGACAAAAGTCAGTGTGCAAACTGCAACCGATGATGTAATTACATATTTCTTAATTTTTTTGTTAATTATCAAAGAGAATTTTAAAAGATCGAAAGTGACACAGTGAGAGTGGGAAACGCGTGCGGAACACGTCCACCCCACGTCGTGCCGGGAAGTTATGTAGTTCCTAACTGGGTCCCACCACTAACCCCACCACTGTTACAGTTGCAATATCAAGAAATAGCGGAAGAATAAAATTGGGAAAAAAAAGAAAAAAAATCTCTCCGATGGCCCAGTCACATGCTTGCCGAGTAGCCCACTCACTTACCTGGCGCCAGTTCTACAATGGACCCACTCCCCTTCCCACCACCGCGCGTGGTCCCCACATTCAATCCTCGGCAACTGGAACTTTATTACTTTTAATTAAAGCTTGCTTTTTTAAATTGAAATGTAAATTACACCTCTCTGACTCTACATATACCCCCTCTAAGTTCCCCTGACTCTATTCCCCCTAATTGCTCTCGAGTGAGTAACACTAAGCTTTTCTCATAGAAACAGAGCAATTGCTGGTCTAAGTTCTGGATCTTTGGAGCTGTCTCTGTGTTTGGTTTCAGTATGGCGGATAGCTTAAACGACGGTGAATTTTGGTTGCCACCGCAGTTTCTTTCAGATGAAGAAACTGTTGTGGATGGTGGTGGTGGTGGTGGTGGAAATGGTGTGAAGGTTTTTGGTGGTGGTTTGGAGTTTGAATATGGCAAACCGCTGTTCCCATTTGAGGTTCCTTATGGTTTTGGTAAAGGGTCTTCGGATCTAAGCTCTCCGGTTGCTTCGGTTGTGGGTTCCACAGAGACGGAGAGTGACGAGGAGGATTTTCTTGCTGGGTTGACCCGTCAAATGGTTCACTCAACTCTTGATGATGACTTTGCGAGACGGGGACGGTGCTTCACGACGGAAAACTCTAAGGTAGTGAATCAAACAGACGGGTTTTGATTCGTTTTGTTTGGTTTGAAAATGGTTACTGACTATGGGTTCTCTTTTTGTTATTGATTTTCTTTGAAGGGCTGGGTTGTCTCTGGGTCACCGCAATCGACGTTATGTGCTGCTGGGAGTGGGTGTGGTTGCAGAAGGGGGTCGAGCCTTGGAAGCCCGACCGGACCCTCTCAGGTGTCCTCCCCGCCGGCGACTTGGGATCTGCTGTACGCAGCTGCCGGAGAAGTAGCGAGGATGAGGGTGAACGAGGAACGGTTTGGTCTCAACGGCCAGAACAGAGGACTCTTGTCTGTACCAAGAACACGTTCACCAGTCTCTGTTCCGGTGAACAACCAGAACCAAAACGCAGAGTTTGGTTTATACTTGCAGCAGTCACTTTCCGATTACCATAAGTTGCAAGCAACTCAGGTAGGCTTCGAAATACAGTTGTGACAAACACTAAGAAGAAACAACTAATCTTTGGTTGTTTTGTAACGAAGAAGCTTTTACATTTTGTAGTTTCAGAGGCTGAGACAACAACAAATCTTGAAGCAACAAAACTGTGGTGTTTGGGGAGGGCAACAGGCCAAAGGTACTGGACTGTACCAACCTCAACCACCGGTACACAACATCAGAGGAAGGTGTAATCCTGGTACTAGACAACCTATGAGTTTGTCTGCTAATGCTTGGCCAACTCTACAACAGCAACAGCAAGGTGGCTCGGGTATGAGGGCGGTGTTTCTCGGGAACAATGGAGGCAAAAGAGAGTCCACCGGAACAGGCGTGTTCTTGCCTCGTCGTGTCGGTACCCAGACGGAGACCACCCGCAAGAAGACAAGTTGGTCTCTTGTTACTTGCTCATTCAAGCACTTTTAACTGTACTCGTTCGTTTAACGTAGTGAATCTGGTTTTTAGCAAGAACCATGACCTAAAAGAAGCCTTTTGTTTCTATTCGAGTCGATATTTATGTTTTATTGGTTTGATCTGGTTTTGATTCTGGATTAATTTGTTCGCACAGGTTGTTCTACCGTTCTGCTACCGGCTAGAGTTGTGCAAGCTTTGAACTTGAACTTGGACGACATGGGTGCTCCGCCTCAGCTTCAACCTCGCTTCAATGGAGGTTTAACATCCGACTGTGGTAATTTTCCCCATCAGCTCCTGACCTGATCTATTTACTTTGGTGTTCATTATAAAGGGTTTATCTTATTTTTCTGATTCATCTCGTTATTTTATCTGTTTTCTGTATAGATATCGCGCTAACACTCCATGGTGGCAACGCCAACGTTGTCTCTCATCAGAAGCGAAGCTTCAGGCCACATCAGGGGATGAACACTGAAGTCAGATTACCGCAAGAATGGACTTACTGAAAGCCTTGGGTGGTGGTGTTTTTAGGGAAGCAGGGGATTCAGGTTTTAGTTAAAAAAATAAAAGCAGAAAAAGGGTAAAGCTTGTTGGTTTTTGCTATAGGAAAGAAGTGTTAGTAGTAATAGTAGTGTTAGTAGTAAGATTATAGAAAGGAAGAAGAAGATGAAGAAGAAACAGGATTAAACAAGAACGAAGAAAACAAGAAAAATTAGGGGAAAATAAGTTCATATTTTTTGGGGAAATGATCAGTTTGTGTTTTTGCAAACACTAATGGTGGATTATGGTTTTTTAGGGTTTATCTGTTTTGGGGGGTGAAATAAGAAAGAGAGCTGAATCAATGTAATAGGAAGGTGGTGGTACTTGTTCCATTGTTTTGCAGGAAATTCACTACCTTCTTCTCTGTTCTTTCCCTCTTTTTAACTTTTCCACTTTGTTCAAGAACTAATGATTAAAATGGTGTTAAAAAATGACGAACCGGAGGAGACTACTTGGGTTACGGTTTGTTTTGCTTAAGACGGAAGCATTCTCTGCCTTTACACGTCGTCAGTGTGTCTAACGCGTCCCTGTTAAAAGATCTTCTCGTATCTTTAACTTTTCACAGACCCTGAGTTACTGGGAATTTGACCCAAAACTTGGCTTTACTCACCGTCGCTTTAAGACCCCACCAGACCTATAGCTGTTTTCCCCGCCGAATCCGGCGTTTGACGGTGGTGGTGCTGGTGGTTGTATAACCCATCTCCCAAGGGCAGTACATTTGTGTGCAATATTTAATTTGTTTTTCCAAACCAACACCTCGTGAGTCGCACCACTTGTGCCGGAACGAGTCATGTGTGTCGTTTGTGGTGGTCGTGCGTGCGCCCCATGTTCTCGCATGATTTTGACTCGGTCGTCTCTCTTTATTAATCTCTTTGATCTTTCCGCCTGTTGTCAATGTAATCACAATTCTGATTTTTTTTAATTAATTGAAGTTGAACCTTTGCCCTTAAGTATCCTTGAAAGTGACGTACTATATTTAAGTACCAAAAAATTAATTATTAATTATATTAATTTATAAAAATTAGAATTTTTATTTTTTCTCCTTTTTTTCATGAGACACCCTAGAAAGGTCTTAATTATGGGAAAATGGTTTTAAGTCATTCATCACATTGAGTTTAGTAGGTTTTTAGCTTAATTATTGGAAGATATTTTTAAGCCATTCACGTTAAGTTTAGTAGGTTTTTAGCTGAAGGTAAAGTTTTAACTTCAAGTTTAAAATGGTTGTATACAAGAGGGCAGTTCAAATTCGCGACCTCACTTAAACTAAAAGTATCCTTTAATGAAGTGTTTAATCAGTAGATTGGGTGGCAGGGAGGAGGAATCCAAAATCAATGGTTGCTCAACCAACTGAACCAAACGCACCAACAGTTCCTCACGCCGATGTAGATACAACAACTATAAAGAGACAAGTTGAACCTTTTATTTTTTTTGCTGCTTGTCCTTGCATTGTATTATATTAAATTGTAGGTAATAATCTTTAAATTAATTTGAAGTTAATCGATCAATTTCGAGTTAGATTCCAAAGGGTTTGACCTAAATATGTTTGAACAAAATAATCGTTTTGTTTAATGATTAAAAAATTAGATCGGTTTTTTAAATTTGACTACGAAAATTTTGAACCAACCAATTTTTTAATTTTATTTTTAATTTTGGCTCGATTTATTTTAATAATTTTATTTAAAAATCAATTAATTGACATAATCTTATAAGCTGATTGATTTTTATAAATTAAATTAATCTTTATTTAACTGTCTCTTTTTTCAATCAAACTTTAAATTTTCGATAGATAATGGCAATTTCTTTTTTCACTCATGTTCAAATTCTTCAATTATATACCGATTTTGATAACGATCTAATAATAGTTAAAATTTTAAATTTTAAATCTTTTGCTTTATCGATTTAAATTATAATATAGTTTTTAAAACATTAGTATTATTATTCAATAATTAAGAATTAATTGATATCAAATTAGCTAGACTCGAAAAGATCAGCTTAAACTAAATTGAATAAAAAAGTATTTGTTCAATAATCAAAGAATTAATAGACTAAAATAATATTATTTGAAAATTTTCTTGATCTATTATTATTTCTATTTCAAATAAATAATTTGACAAGAAATGTGTTTGATCCAAATGATAACTAGTTTTATTTAAAGCTTTAAATGAATCACACTCCTTCCACTTTGATTTGAACCTTAGCTCTTAACAAACTTAACTCTTCCACTTGCATACCTCTTAATAGAAGTTAAGACAGTTTTGATAAAGACAACAATGTTTAAACATTGTTTAAACCGTTAATTATGTATTAAGAGTTCTAAGATAGCGTACGGCTTTGTTCCCTTGCATATAACACGGCAATCTCGCGTGTCAAATCCCACAAACCTTGGGCCTTACATATATATATATATATATAATACTTTAGTTTAATATTCAGACAAAAGCACATTAAGTTGACTCTGGTTTCTCAGTGATTGGCCTGTGTTTGTGCATTTCATGATTATTGCGTTAAGGGAAAACATAATGTTGTCATTGGTAGACATGATAATGGATTAGGTTGATAATGATTAGGAGTATAGGAGATTTGAGTTTAATTTTAAGTTCAATTGTTGGATAATGTTATCATTTCCATGCACTTTTCGGTTTTCAATAAATTATCGATTAAATTACGTAATTTAACCTAGATAAAAATAATAAAGTGGCTTAATAATTGATCTAGATTAATGAATCGAAGTTCGAGTAAAAAATGGATATCAATTAGTGTGGACTGGACCTATATATACCTTGTGATGGGAAAGTCCGATATGGAAGCTATATAAAGGTTAAGGTCTCCAGCAGTTGCTCATATCAATCGTACACATAAGGAGTCTCTGACTCGCTAAGAGAGCTTACATATTGAGAAAACTGTAGGAAGAGCTAAATCACGTGTTGGTAAACACTTTTCATAAAGTTCTTGGGAGATTCATGATCGTTTGGAGCTCGAAATTGACATCAGAATCAAAAATGGAACTAAAATCAAGTATTCCACATTACCATCGTTTTTAATCCTTTCATGTTAATCCTGGGTACGTAATAAAGTCTGTACTACGTATTACACAATCAAGTTAAACTTAATCTTAAATTTGGTTCGAGGCAAGTCATCTCAAATTATTATCTTTTTTTTACAGTAAACATTACAAACGCAAAACAATCATTGACCGGAAAGGCAACGAAGCTAACCTAAGCCAACAAGCTTACCCCGTACACCCGAAACCTACTAGCCTTTCACAATCAACATCAAGAACGATAGAATTATCTGAATTTAAAATGGAATCTAGACAAGAAGGACGAGCATTCCAGTGATGTGGGTTTGCATGTAATAAGGCCACCCTCGCTAATGAATGAGCCTCCTTATTGGCAATCCTACGCATCCATTGGAAGGACAGGTGAAGGAAATATCGCTTGATAGATAGACAGTCAAGTGTTAAACTTCCAATCTCAGAACGATGTGATGAAAGACCTAGAATTGTCTGAACAGCCGACAAACAATCGGACTCCACAATAACCTTATCAAAATGTTGATCTTTTAACCAAAATAGAGCTTCCCTTATAGACATAAGTTCAGCAAGAATTGGATCATATGAAACATGATAATGACCTGATAAAGCAGCCACAAAACGCCCTCTGCCATCCCTTAACACTGCGGCAAAGCCCGTGGCATTCTTGTCTCTAAAAACAGTCGCATCCACATTACATTTAAAATAGCCTTCCGGGGGCCTAACCCAAGTTGAACTAGTGGCTCTTGAACCTCCAGTCCTGGTGTTAGCCTTCTCAAAAATCTCCTGCGCCTCTTGCCAGTCTTTGAGAAAGCTATCAGAAAAATTAGCAACCATCCGAGGGGGACTAGTCTTCCCTTGCCACACTCGAAGAATACGGTGAAACTATACACTCCACAACATCGTCAACACACGTTCAATACCAAGAGACGACTGGGTGCTTAACTTGTGTTCTACAAAGGATGCAACTCCATTGCTTGGGCGACGCCAACCCATCGAGGACCAAACTACTTCGGCTGATGAGCAATCCATCAAAACGTGATTCATGTCTTCTGTGTGACCGCAAACATGACATGCGGTATTAAGCATGATTCCCTTCCTGCGTAGGCGATCTTTATAGGGGAGAAAATCACGAAGACATCGCCAAGTGAAATCCTTGACCTTTGGAGGAAGAGCCAGATTCCACATCCGGCTCCAAGAACCATCTATGAACTGGTTGCCAATGTCAGTGAATAAAGTAAATGCCAGTCTATAACCAGTTTTTACCGAGTATGAACAGTCTAGACTATAATGCCAAATCAATTGATTAGAGGGTCTTGATATAGCTATTGGGATCTTTGACACCCGACCCACATCATAAGGAGTAAGCAGTCCTTCCAACATTTGTACGTCCCAGCTAGATCCATCTTCCTTAATCAAGTTGCACACCTTAATGTTGCTAAAATCCGAACTGAAAGGGGAGGTGACGTAAAAGTTGTTTCCCTCAGAAATCCATGGATCCGTATAAACCTTAATCGAGGCTCCGTCTCCAACCCTCCATCGAACCCCTTGACGCAAAATGTCCTTGGCCGCATAAATACTTTTCCAGATGAAACTGGAATTGGTACAATCCCTTGCCTCTATAAAACTACATGAGGGGAAGTATTTGGCTTTAAAGATTTTACTCGGAAGTGAGTCAGGAAACACCAGAAAACGCCATGCTTGTTTGCAAAGCATAGCTAGATTGAAACACTGAAGATCTCGGAACCCCATTGCCTCCAAATTTTTTAGGAACACACAATCTATCCCAACTCGCCCAGTGGATGCTCTTTCTATTATTAGTGCCCGATCCCCACCAGAATAAGTTCATCATTCGCTGTAAATGGTCACATGTTGTAGGACCTCGGCCTCTAGGGCCTCGCGTCCTCGGGACCTCGGCCTCTCGGGCCTCGCGTCCCTCAGTAGGGCCT
>JAOQMR010000004.1:26470840-26483075 GCA_027563865.1 Erythroxylum pelleterianum
TTTATCAACTACTGAGGCAGAATACATGGCAGTAACAGAAGCTATTAAAGAAGCCATCTGGCTTCAAGGGTTGCTTGGTGACTTAGGGGTTTATCAGGACCATGTGGATGTTCATTGCGATAGTCAGAGCGCTATTTATTTAGCAAAGAATCAAGTTCATCACTCACGTACAAACACATTGATGTGAGGTTCCATTTTGTTCGTGAGATTATTGATGAGGGAGATATTCTTCTTTAGAAGATTGGGACCGCTGACAATTCTGCTGATATGTTGACAAAACCAGTTTCGTTACTCAAGTTTAAGCATTGCTTAGACTTTATTGACATTTGCCAAATTTGTTGATTGCCCCGAAGGGGATTGGGAGACGACTATTGGGAATTCCACTTCGAGGATTTGATTCAAGGTGGAGATTGTTGAGTGTTGGCTCAAAGAAAGTCAGAAATGGAAGTTTGCAAAGTCAGAAATTAAAGCTTCTCAAAGTCAGAAATTGAAGCTTCCTTTCGGTGATTATTGACTCAACAATGGTGGCTTGATTTTTTTCGGTGGATTTCGGCAGTACAGCTAGCTTTCACACCTATTGTTCACATCCATTGAATTCTCTATAAATTGGAGGAACAACAACGAAAGAGATGAGAGTTTGGGAGTGTAACATCTCACCTCCGATGAGAATGGTAGAATAGTAATTTGGAAATGGCTAAGAGTGTTTAAATTGTTGTGAAATATACATGCATATTCTTCCATGTGAATAGTGCCATTTGCACATGAAAATGATTGTACATGCATTCATGACATTTCCTGGTATATGTGCCTAAATGTGATTTTATTGTGAAAATGTAGTTTTTGTGTGTGAAAATTTAATTGGAGTGGATTGTTATGTGTTTTACATTTTCGGGGACAATTTCTGGACCGAAATGACTGTCTAATGGCATTGGTAAATTAGATATATGATTTTAGGATTTATTACTTTGAGCCATTGAAATTTGGAGATAAAATTGGAGTTGAAATTGAATTGGTAGTGGAAAGGAAATACAAGAGGACTTAAAAACAAGACAAGTGGCAAGTGACACGTGTGACTTGCCTAGGTGGGTCTTAATTAATGGTTATCTACTTCACCTAATGGTAGTGGAGTTCCACGACACTCTAGAAGACCAAAGCTTATTTCATTGTTTTTCACCTTATTCTCTCTTCTTCTTTGCTTCTCCACTCACGACACACCTTCTTGCATGAGATTTCTTTTGCTCTTTTTCACAACTAGCCTCTTCGAGATCTTTGCTCTCTTCTCTTTGCTCTCTTTACCTTGTTTCTAAAAGGAAAAGAAAACCTAAACCTTTCCTACTTGAAGAGATGAAGGTTGGGAGGATTTAGTAAAAAGGTGAAGAGTTGAAGATTGGAAGCTTGATTAGGTAAATCATATGTTTTCTATGATGGTTTTGTACTGAACTTATTTATGTTGTTATGTAAATTTAATGGCATGGAAAGTGTGTTGGAATATATGGGTGTGTGTGTGTGAATTCTTGCTTTGATGAATGATTGATAATGGAATGTGTGTTGGAAAGGTTTTGGAAGTGAAAGTAGGTTTAGAAGAGTGTAGGAAATGTATGAATGATTGAGTGAGTGTTGCTGCCATTTTGAGGACTAATGTTCAAGGAAAGGTTATGAGTTGGTTATGGTGGAAATATGAAGTGAAATGAGTGTTGGTTGGTCTAGAAATGAGTGTTGGTTGGTTGGTCTAGAAATGTTCAGTGTTTTGATCATAACTCTTTATGTGGTTGAGCAAATGAGGCAAGGTTTGTCTTGAATTAAACTTGAGGAGTTTGGACACATTTCTTATGAAGGAAGTTCTGTCAAATTGTGGCTTGAAAGAGTTTGAATTTGGCCTTGAAAGTGAGGTATAGTTGCTGAATGAACAGTAACCGAAAAAGGGGACTTGAAACTTTGATGAATTTTTCTAAATTGATTTAGGTTGAATTGGTGAATTTGGTCTTAATGAAAGTTGAGGACTTTCTTGTTATCTTTCCATTGCCATTAAGTATGCAATTTTTCAATTTGTGGATTGAGAGTTATGACCTGTTGATTTTCAGTTGTTATTGTACATTGTGTTGGAACTTAGTCCTCAATGTAGGTTTTGTGATTTCTGTTTTTAAAGTAAAATTCTGGATTGTTATGGTCTCAATTAGCTTAAATGGTCTTATGGAAAGTTGTAGAACATGTTTTGCTCTTTCTTTTGGACATAAAGTTTTGAATTTTTGGCCAAGGGAATGGGAAGATATGATTGTTTGAAGAATGGTATACTGGTTTGGAAAATATTGTGAAGGCAGTAATTTTGCTTGCATTTTTGACACCCTTAGGGGTGAAATTAGTTTTTGTGTCCTTCATAAAACTTGTAGAGCTCTTTTTTTCTTTAAAATATACATAAGTTTGTCCAATTTGGAGTTCGGAGTAAGAAGTTATGAGTTGTGAAAGTTGGAATGTCGGAAAAGAAAGACTAGAGTGTTCCAGTCGGCACTGTAGTCTACTAGGTCGACTACAACCATGTCCTAGTCGACTAGGACATGTATTTTCCTGAACTGACCTCTCTTCACTCTTTTGCTTATAACTTTTCCGTCCGACATCCGATTGGCTTGATTCTCTAGGCATCGGATTCGTAAGACATTTGGCTACCCCTCCATGTGAATTTGTGGATTTTTGAGAGTTAATTGAAATTGATGGATGGAATCAAAGTGAGGATTGATTAAAAGTCTATGACTTAGTTATTTTTCCGCACATACGTCATTGTTTTGGCTATATTCGGACCTATGGAGATCCGAATTGAGTAATTTTGGTGTCAATGGATTTCTAAAATTTAGGGGAACATTTTGTGATGAGATTTATGGAATAATACCGGGATTGTCACGAACATGCATTGTACACATTTCAATTCCCGCATGTGCATTATTAAATTTTATGACTGTACAAATTGTGATATATGTGTTTTTGCATTGTTGTAGAGGCGCTTTTGGAACATTGATTCACAGACGTTGCCAAGATTTCCAGGCATTAGCTCGGAAGCTATTGGTGAGTAACCTAGATGGTTCTCTCAATTATTATATGTCTACTGTGGTGAATAATGGTGGGTTTTGTGATTGGTTATGACTGGGAATTCCGGACAGAAGGTCCGATGTATTGGGAGCTATGACATAGAAGTGTTATCTGTTGTGAATCCGTGAATTACTTGCTTTTGATGTGATACATTGTGGCACGTGAATTGATTGTGATACAATTACTACTTAATTATGACATGTGGATTAATTTTGACACACTTACTGTTAACTTGGGACATATGTATTTCATACATGAGTGCATGATCAGATAATGGCAGTTGTGACCGGAGCAGCCACCGAAAGCTAAAAGCTCAATGTATTAGGGCCTCGAGCCCACAGAGATTCAGAGCCACAGGCTTACCGATCAATGAGCTCTATATGGAATAGTTATTAATGAGCCCTATATGGGACAGTTATCAATGAGCCCGATATCTAAAAGATACGGAACAGTTCAGGCGCTCGGTTACAACACCGAAATAAATTGGAAAAGTGTCACATGCACATGGAATATGCATTTGAGTGAATAATTGTGATTAGGTGAAAGGCAAAAATGCCTTCTACTTATGTGATCGTAATCATGTGGCACTTCTGAACATGCAATTGTGAAATAATTGTGATTTGCTTGAGTGCAAGCATATGGTACTTCTGAATGTGAAATGGTCATACAACTGTGAGTGTTGCATGTATTACTGATATGTTTAAATGGTCTATGCTCAAGTGAAAGTGCAATTATCTATGTTCAAGTAAAATTGTGAAACATGATCCAACAGGCAATAAGGTGAGTATATGTTATGTAACTTGATGTGCTGCATGAATTGAGTGGACCATCGATGATGGTTCCTTACTGAGTTCGCAAAACTCACCCAAAATTTGCAATTATTTTTCCAAGCTTTGAAGAGCACCTCGTTCGACAAACGGGAGTATGCCTACTGCCTACAAGTCCGAGATGGAGGTCAGGATCAGTTCACGTCTGCATTAGTGTCTAGTAAAATTGTATTTGTTTTTTTAAAATTTGTACAACTGATGAAGTCAAACTATAAAGTCAACGGATTGTAGTGCTTTGTATTTATAGGGGGCCCGATTGGCTATTGGACTTCTTTTGATTGTAACGTGTTCACTGAAATATTTATGGATAAAGTTGGGTCCAAGTTGATTATGAATTTTTGTTCATTAAATGGCTATCTTGCATAATGTGGAGTATATTGTTATGGCTGAAAATGTTTTCAAATTAAAGTGGGCCCAAAGGGCCTACTGATTTCCGCACATATGATTGTATTAAAAAAAAGTTATGCTGAGTTTTGACTGAGTGATATAGCATGCCACCCTCGTGGGGCACGAACTCGGATATTACCATCGATGTCGGGTTCGGGTCACGCGGGAGTGGGGTGTTACAAGGAGAAGAGCACAAGTTGTTTTTAATGTGAGAGAGTTTTTTCAGAAGTGTGAGAGGAAATTTTCGAAGGAGAAAAGAGAGAAGAATAGTGAGAGGGAGAAAGAAAAGAAAAAATTAGAATATATATATATTTGTGGGTCTCTTGAGAAATTGAGTAATAAATACTATTGTATGCTCTTATTGATTATAGTGAAATACTCAGTCGTCTCCAAACTGGACGTAGGCATTGCCAAACCAGTATAAAAATCTTGGTGTTTTTTGTTGTTATTTTATTTTCACTCCGAATTTATTAACGTTTCCGCACAACACTTCGAACATGTCCCTGATTCAATCATTGTTCGGCAGTCTGTATTCCGAGGATATCCGAGCACCATCTGACACATCGAGCAACGAGATAGAAGCAGTAATTAATGTACAGATAGATTGGAAAGAGTCGCCAGAAGCGCATGTGTTTAAAGCTGATCTTCCAGGGCTAAAGAAAGAGGAAGGTGAGAGTAATAAATAAGCTAATAATATATTTCTAAAATTTTATAAATTGTTCCTTTATTGAAATAATATATACAAAATAAAATGAATAAAATTGTAATGATGTATTTATATTTTTAATTATTTTTAGTTTATGAAACATAATTTTCATAAATTTTATGAAGGAACTAAAAAATTATATTCACTAGATCGTTATTTAATTATTACAATAAAATTTAATTACATTAAAATTGTAATTTAAAACTCAATTTAAATTCATTTGATTCAAGTTGACTAGAACTATTTTAGATTTAACACTTTAATTTTAATCAAATCGAATTAAACCAAGTTAAGTTCGGTTTAATTAATGTTTCTAATGGCAAGCTATTATAAAAAAATAAATTGGATTAGTGAGATATATGATTTTATGTAATGAAATCAATATAAGTACTTTAGAGTTTAAGCTTCCAAATCATCAATTTTAAACTTTTATTTAAAAAGTAGAGAGAAATATATAGGGTGTTCTATATTTTATATTGTGTGATATTTGGACTGTGTATAGGTTACTCTATTTTATATTTAAACTATCTTTCACATATTGTAGACTTCAATAAAATGTTATAATAGAAGTTTTTGCTCCTCTTCTTTTGTGCACATATGTAAGATCCATAAATTCACATGTCTTATTTGTATTTTATTATTATTGTGTTTATATTTACACTACTATTGTATTGTTCAAAATTTGAAGTTCTATTTATTTTAAAATTGGATAAGAATTATTTATCATAAATATTATAATCTATCTAAAATTTAATCAAAATTCCCTTATAATTATAACCAATGATCGATATTTTCACAATCATACCAAAAATTAAATCGATAAAATAGGAAGTTTAAGGTTTAATCGATATTAAACCATCGTCAAATCTGTCAAAAATTGGATAAAATTAAATAATGATTGAAAAAGAATGTTATTACTTATCGACAATTTTAAAGTTTAATTTAAAAAGGTATGTTAAATAAAATTATTTATTTATTTTCACTTATAAAACTAATTAATTTATGAATATTGACTGACTGATTAACAAATTGTAAGGTTTTTAAAAACCAAAATTACTAAAACTAAATCAAATCAAAAAATTGAAAACCAAAAGGTTAGCTAGTCCAAGATTTTTAATGTTAAACTGACTGAATTGATTTAGTTTTGAAAACATTTGCAATGATTAAAAATCCTAATAAGTTATGTGGTATGATTTATCTTAATAATTTTATTATTAAAAATCAATTAATTTATTAATGCACTAGTTGATTTTAGGAAACTAATTATCTTTTACAAGTCGGAACGAATTAGTAGTTCATTTCATTTAACATACTCTTTATTTAATCAAATTTCAATCTCTCTGATAAGTAAGAATAATCTTTTTTATCAATCTTATTTTAAATTTTTTAATTTTGTTCAATTTTATTTTATATTGATTTTATGATGGTTTAACAATAATTACGTATTTAAACTTTGAACTTCTTATTTTATCGATTTAATTAATTGGAAGAGAAAGTAGAATAATCCATCAAGACTCAAGAGAAGATATGACCTATTATCAAAGTGGGCTAAATGTTCAATCTTCCGTTTTATAATAATCTAATACCGATTAAATTTTTAAACTTTAAATTTCTTATTTCATCGATTTAATTTTTGATCCAATTTTTAAAATATTGATTATAACAATAGGTTAAGTTAGGCTCAAAACGAAAGTGACTTTAGCCCCAGCCCAACGAAGGACAATCTTTCAAAAATCAAGAGAAGATGTGAACTATTACCAAAGTGGGTAGAGATAGAAAATGGGCTCAAGCTCGGGCTCGACTCGAAGTCAACGAGCTAAGCCTAGGTTAATTATTTATTGGCTACTTAAGTCTTGGTTTGAAATGACATCATTTTTTAATTTTTAATTTAAAATTTTCAAGTCGAGTCAAGTTGAACTCAGGCTTAGTCAGGTTGTCTTTTGCCTGATCAAGTTCGGGCTCGAACCTACTATCTGAGGCAATGTCATAGCCTATTGTTATCCTTAAAAGTGGGTAAATGTTCATTATCAAATATGAAAACTACATAAATTTCAGTCACTAAATCACTAAACGCTACAGATGATTGAATGGACATGTTTACATGTGTTTTTAATCATTCAAAGCAACTTTGAGAACTGTTCACAGATCTTGTTTTTTTATATAACAAAGTATGAGACAATAGAGAGGCCGCCCACAGGTCACCATCCTTCGCCAAAAAGGCCAGCAAGGGATGTAGTCATCCAGGCAGCGGTGGCTGTCCTATTTTCCAATGTCACCTTGTGTTACGAAATCATTTACTATCTATTTATTAAATATTAATAAATAAATAGATGGTTTACACGGAAATAAAAGCAAGGGAATTGATCTCGTGTCTTCCTACTCTTATCCTTTTATTTATAATTTAATTTTGTACGGAGTAAATTATATTTAAAATTTTACTTAATTTTATAATATTAATTAATAAAAAATTAATTTATTATAAATATAAATTTTGAGTTAATTATATTAATTATTACATGGAAGATCACATAATTGAAATCTCAAATTCAAGTCCATTAACTTATACATGATTGATGCACTGGGATAATTCCGAAGCTCTCTCATGCATGCTTTCACGTTGGCGAGATTGTCTACAGGAGTGGAACAAGGTAGTCTTCGGTAATATTTTTCGAAGAAAACGACGGGTTCTGTCCCGACTTGGCGGCGCTCAACGTGTTATTATGGTCCGTCCCAACAGGTTTCTCCTCTCTTTGGAAGCGAGGCTCCACGCGGAATACAGGCTTATTACTCGTCAGGAAACGCTTCACTAGTTCCAAAAATCAAGGACGAATTGGTTATGTATGGGGGATCGAAACACCAGGTTCTTTCATGCCTCTATTGCGGTTCGTTGCAGGCAGAATCGCATTGAGGCAATTCGGGATGAGTTAGGACAGTGGGTGTTTGCGCCAGATGTGATTCAGGCCCACGTATTGAACTACTTCCAGGCCTTATACTCGGAGGAGGTCGAGAATCGTCCACACTTCTTTATTCAGGGAGGCTTTTCGAGAGTCTCGTCGCAACTTTGGCAAGCTATGGAAATGCCAGTTACTGAGCAAGATATTGCACGTGCACTCTTTCAATTGGGGGCACACAAAGCACCTGGTCCGGATGGCTTTCACGCCCACTTCTTTCAGTCACAATGGGGCCTGGTGCAACCTAGTGTTGTTGCGCTGGTCCGTAGTATTTTTCATGACCCTACTCTTGCCAAGGGTATTAATGAGACGTATCTTACCTTAATTCTAAAAGTGCAACATCCGGAACTAGTCACTCAATTTCGGCCAATTGGGTTGTGCAACGTCAGTTACAAGATAGTAGCGAAGATTATTGTTCAGCGTCTCCAGGCTATCCTTCCCACGCTCATCGGCCTTTACCAAAGTAGTTTTGTTCCCGGGAGACAAATATTTGATAACATTGTAGTGACGCAAGAAATTATGCATTCCTTCCGCCGTCTACGGGGTAAGAAGGGCTTTATGGCCATTAAAATCGATTTAGAAAAGGCTTATGATCGCCTGAGTTGGTCTTTTCTCAATGACACCTTAGCTGCTGCGGGAATCCCTGCTCCGATGGTGTCTTTAATTATGAGCTGTGTTACTACCGTTCAACTGAAGATCCTTTGGAATGGTCGGTCGTCCCCAACGTTTCTTCCCTCAAGGGGGCTCCGCCAGGGAGATCCCCTGTCCCCCTATTTATTTGTGTTATGCTTGGAAAGATTGTCCCATCTCATAGAGGCTCGAGTGGGCGAGGGGCAATGGAGGCCATTTGGGATTGGTCGAAATGGCCCGGTTCTGTCCCATCTCTGTTTTGCCGATGACATGATCCTATTTGCAGAAGCTTCTGAGCGTCAGATGAGCGTCATTCTGGAATGTTTGTCTCTATTCTGTGAGGCCTCGAGTCAACGCATCAACCCTCATAAGATAAAATTTTATTTTTCACCCCATGTTCCCTCCCCGGTTCGTGGTAGTATTGCTCGGCTTTCTGGGTTCGCTCAGACTTTGGACCTCGAGAAGTATTTGGGGGTTCCCCTACTCCATCGCCGGGTGACTAAATCGACATACGCCCATATTTTGCAGTCCATGCAATCTCGCCTATCAGGGTGGCGAGCTGATGGATTATCTATGGCTGGAAGAGTGACTCTATGTCAATCAGTGTTAGGCGCTCTTTTGTTGTACACGATGCAAACCACTAAATTTCCCCAAGGACTACTTCATCAGATGGATAACTGCTGTAACCGGTTTATATGGGGAGATATGTCGGATCGACATCGAATGCACCTTATCTTATGGCGAAAGGTATGTAGTCCGAAACGTTATGGGGGTCTTGGACTGAATAATTTAGGGGCCATGAATATTGCTTTTCATATGAAACTCGGTTGGTCCATTCTCACGGAGCCAAATAAGTTATGTAATCAGGTGCTGTGTGCCAAGTATAAACTCGATCCGCCCCTTCTCACCGGGTTGACTGCTAAGCCTGACGCTTCCCCACTTTAGCGTAGCATCTGTGCTGCTTTCCCCTTGGTCATGGTTGGTGCTCGATGGTCAGTGGATAATGGATGCCAGGTTCGTTTTTGGTTTGACAGCTGGGTGCCAGGGGTTAGTGGAACTCTTTTCTCTCATTCTCTTACGTTGATTCCTGAGGGGCATTTAGATCTACACGTTTGTGATTATGTTGATGCTCGGGGGGCCTGGGATTGGGAACGGTTTCGGGACTATTTACCACAGCTGATCCTCCTACACATCGCGACCGTTTTCCCGCCTCAGTATCTACACGAGGCAGATCAATTGATTTGGGCACCAGTAGCTCATGGACACTTCACCACTCGATCAGCTTACGGTCTTATTTGCCAGCAGCTGTGGTCACCCCAAACTCCCCTGTGGCAAGTAATCTGGTCTTGGTCTGGCCTGAAACGTATTCAAATGCACCTGTGGTTGGTTGCCCGACCGACTTATGACTAACGACAGGAGATTCTAGCTCTCCTTGACTGACTCCCCTGCTTGCTCGGATTGCCCGTATCATGAGGAATCTGTCTCTCATATCTTTCGGGACTGTTGGCGAGCGCGCACAGTTTGGAATCAACTAGTGCAGGGCCGGGCCCGACACGACTTTTATTGCATGGATTTTTCAACCTGGTTATTACGGAATTTAGCTTCGGCTCCCGAGGCCTCTACTACTCGCCCTTGGCATTTGGTTTTTGGCATAGTGCTATGGAAATTATGGGCATGGAGGAATGAACGTTGTTTCAACTCTTCATCGCCCAAATCTCATCACATCGGTGAAATACATGCTTTTGTACACGAGGCCTTGTTAGCACAACAACTTTGGAGCGATGTTTTGCCACCGATTGCCACACGGCGTCGGGTTCTCGAAGTTTGCTGGGTGAAACCTTGTGAGGGGTGGGTAAACTTATGCACTGATGGCTCCTCGAGGGGCAATCCTGGATTGGCGACGGCGGGTGGATTAATTCGGGATACGGGTGGTCGTTGGCTAGTTGGATTTGGCGCAAATTTGGGTTTCTGTTCGTCCTGGAAGGCGGAACTTTGGGTAGTTTTTCATGGATTGACACTTGCGTGGTGGTATGGGTATTCTCAGGTTGAACTGTCCATTGATTCTGCCATGGTAATGGCCAGTATCACTAGTGATCAGCATACGGTGGTGCCACCTCTGGTGTTGGCAATTAAGGAGTTGTTATCCCGACAATGGGTCGTTCGCATCAGACATGTGTTTCGAGAAAGCAATCGTTGTGTAGATTGGCTGGCCGCTTATAGTGCTAAGCTATCAGTAGGAGTCCACTGGTTTGCGGAGGTTGTTGAGGGTCTAGTTTCGCTTCTTTTTGCAGATAATGTTGGGGTTACTTTACCCCGTGTCGCCGTACTGTAATTTTTGGGTGTAAACCCCGTTCTTTAACCAAAAAAAAACTTATACATGATTTTTATACAATCTTAAGCTTTCTAATTTATTTATTGAAATTCAATGAATTATCTCTTGTTAATATATCTAATTTATATGATGATTCATGTTAGCAGAGTTTATGGTAAAAATAAAATCTAAATCATTCAATTAATATTTTTTAATTTTAATTAATATTAAAAATAATGTATTTACTAAAAATTTACCTCAATTATTCTTAGTTATCAATGATTAAAAAATTCAACCGGAAAAATCTTGAACTGTTCAATTGTTAGATTCTATTTTTAGCTTTCTATTTGATTTATTTTAATAACTCTTATTGTTAAAAATCGACCAGTTTATTAATTAATCAGTCAATTTTTATAAATTAATAAATTCTTATAAACTAAATAAACCAATTAATTTGTATTTAATAATCTTTTTTAAATTAACTTTCAAAATAATCTCTTTCAATCATATTTTAAATTATTTAATTTTATTACTAATTTTATCATGATTTAACACCAGTTAAACCTTTTAAATCTTAAACTTCTTATATTATCGATTTAACTTTCGGTCTAATTTTAAAAATATTATTAATTACTATAATTTTTGGTAAGTTTCTAAAGTTAAGGAAGATGTCCCACTTTTCTTTGCGCCAAGCCCTTGAAAGTGATATAATCATGTGGTAATTACTAATTTGCATGCATATATTTGGCAACAAAGTCATAAAGTTGCCTTAACTCTTTCTTTAACTTCTGTTTGGTTGGATGATAATTAATGGAATGAAATAGAATGTAATGGACATAATGTGATGATTTATAATGGAATGAATATAACATACTAAAAAGTTATTTAGGAGGGATGAAAGCATTCATAATATAATATAGTGAAATATTGTTTCGAAGATGTATGGAATAGAATGTAATATATAAGAAATGGCTACTATATTCCTGATATTAAAATGGTTGTTAAAGAAGGTTTAACACTGATTTTAAAACAAAAATCATGTTCAATTAAAAAGTCAGGTTCAAGTCACAACCGTGACAAATATTTTTTTTATATATTTTTATTTTAAAATAATAAAAATTTTAATTAAAGTTTTATTATTTTATTATTAATTATATATAATTTATTTTTAATTATTTAATAAATTATATTATATTTTATTATATTACATGTGATTTATATTTAACAATACTTTATTTATATTTTTATTTATATAGAAATATATAGAAATGATGGGTGTCGAATCCACCAAAAATAAATCCCAAACACCAAACGAAAATAAATTGCGCACAGTGGTAAATGGGGT
>JAOQMR010000004.1:26487649-26500558 GCA_027563865.1 Erythroxylum pelleterianum
ATAGCTATAAAATATGATAAAATGAATTATATAATAATTATAAGAATATAAATGATATTTTGGAAAATGTAAAGATTAAAAAAAACAAACAAACAAAATGACTATCTTAAAATCCAAAATCAAAAGATCTAAATTTCTTAACACTTAAAATTTGTTAGACTTTACTAATGTCATTTAGTGATAATTTTATGGATGAAAGACAAATAAATTTCCATAAATACTACTCGCAAATTTGGTCCGATTCAATTTAAAATCAATAAATTTAGTCTAAATTAATCAAACATAGATTAAATTTATTTGAATAATATCAACAATTAACAAAATTAATCAGTTTATCAAGTTTAATTGTAAAAATCTAAAATCGTCCAATTGTTTTGTTCGATTTTTAACTTTTTAATTTGATTTATTTTAATAACTCTTTTTAACATCAGCGTAATAATTAATCACTCAATTTTTGTAAATTGATAAGTTTTAATATATAAACATCTAACAAATTTTTTCAAATTAAACTTTAAATTTTTAGTTGAGTAAGGACAAACTGTTTCAATTATTTTTCAATTTTTTAATTTTATTCAATCTTTAACCGGTTAAATCTTTTAAACCTTAAATCTGTTGTCTTTCTGGTTTAATTTTTTGTTTGGTTTTTAAAACATTGAATAATATAAAACAATGCTATTTTAGGATAGAAATTTAAGTAACTTAAATTAAAATTTGAGTTGAATTTTTATATTTGAATTTAATTCAAAATTTAATAATTTAAACTTAATTTATTAAATTTGAATTAGTTTATATTATTAATTAATGAGCTCTTAAAAAGCTTTTAAACTTAAAAGTAACTATTGACCTTTTTGACCACTGGCTCGTTAAAAGTGATTTCAATCGTGCAGCACTCAACTATTGACCCGGTCCTCTGTCTCCAACAGCACTGTGCCATCATCCCCCACAAAATCCGGTTGGTGAATAATGTAAAATCAACTGTCATTTAACTGCCTTTAACTTCCACACTTATAAGGTTAATTATATATATATATATATATAGTTTTCCATATTACAGTCCGTCTTAGTAGGAATGCCAATTTTTGACTACCCCAACTTTATTTTGGCTCCCCTTGATTGGGCCACGAGCTGATTGAAACGTAAAAAATGACGTCATTTTTTAATTTATTTATAAAAAATATATAAGGTTAGTCTGGGCTGACCCGACCCGCAGAGTCACAAGCCACCCAATCAGTTAGGTCCGACTTAGCCCGTTAACATCCCTACCGTTTAGTTCTACCTCAATTTTTCTATTGTAATTTTTAGTTTTTAGTTTCTATTTTTCTATTAAAAAAATCATAAACATGGGTTAGGTTTGTAATATAAAAACTGAAACAAAAACTTTAGTAGTTGAAAGAAATTAAAATAAAAGCATAATTATTTAAACTTTTTTATAGTTTTAAAAATTTTAAAATCTTATTATCTTGGACTTGAAATTTAATTAGATGGGATTTATGGTTTTATTTTAAATCATTAATTTGTGTTGATTTATTTAAACATTTTAAACATATAATTAATGTGTAAATTATATAATTTAAGGTGAGAATGAAAATTTTTCTTAATATTAAAAACTTCACAACTTAATTAAAGTCTAAATACATGAAGGATAATATATTTAAAAGTTTCTATTTAAATTTTTCAAAGCTTTAAATTTAGTTAATAATATTTCAAAATTAGTACAACACTTACTGGAAATTCCGCTGACGTGAAGTCCAGTAGTACACAATCTTACCTCTAACTAGCAAAAAGACTATTTCAAATTTCAAAATTAGTACAAATAAGACAAAAACATTGTTTTTATTAATCTAACTAATAAATAGACATGTAAATGATATTTGATAGACATGTTAGCAAAAACAATTTTTTTGAACTTATTTATACAAATTTTAAAAAATTAGTTTTAAATTAAAATTTTAAAATCTTTGATACTAAATTAGGAAATATTAAAAAGTTCAATACTTTTGGTTCAACCAATTATATATTTAATATAGACTTATTAAATGTCTATCTAAAATATTTAGATATGAATGTCTTATCTAAATATTTTATAATTATTATAATTTGTCAATTTAAGGACACTTTTAAAACATTTGAAATTAAAAATGTCCTATTATTCATTACGAAAATTATAATTTAAATTATAATATATTTTTTATTTTACCATTTTAACTTTATGTTAAATTTTATTAAATGTTGATTGGACAAATTTTCTACTTACAAAAAGTTTTTCAAATTATGGAGAAGATTAAAAATACCCTCCATTTTTATGATTTCTTTTGAGATTATTAAAACTTGGGAAAATGCTCTCTCGTTTTGGAAAGAACGTTTGAGGATTCGTTAAACAACGTTAAGTGTCGTTTTAGTTGTCTTATGTATATATATGTATCTTTCACTTTATTAGCAATGTCACATGGAGGGTCGCATAGCAATTTGTAGAAGAACAGTAGGCGAAAGCTTCGATCTTTCATCATCTTTTAAGTTTTAAAGATAAAAGGTCCACTCTTTTCTTCTCTGTCTCTCTCGACTTTTGTTCTCCGTGTCAAACTCGCGTTTCGTAGGACAAACCATTCAGCTAGGAAACAGAGAATCAGAGGGGTTTTTAAAGGTTGTTTTTTTGATTAGTGATTCTGTGAGAATTCCTAAAAACGCGTTGTTGTTTGTATAATCACAGACCCTTTTTGATCCTTTTGATCTCGGTCCATGTACGAGCTTTCTAAGCAGATCAAACCCGTCTGGATTGAAAAGTTCGCTTTTTTGGTTTGATTTGGTTGGTGGGTTCTTTCTGGTTTTGGGATTAAGAGGGTAATTGGGGGAGCTAAGAGGTGGATTATGTTATAGTATTGAGGGAATAGCGATGTTGACATTAAAATTTGGGTTTGAAGTACTATGGAAGTAGTGGTTAGTCGCAAACAACAACAACAAGATGACGTTTTACCTTGGTCGCGAGGCTTCAAAGGTTTCCCTTTTCTCTTTGTTTTGTGCTGTTGGATCCTCTGTTGCTGTTAAAAGAGTTCTATTGTAGTTTGTTTTAACGATTATATGTGATTTTGAAGTTTGTCTTGATGATCTGATTATAATAGATTCCTTTTTGCTATTCTCCTTATGAAGCTATGGAAGAGAATTTGTGCAGAGACAGCCGCAGAGATCAATCTTCTTGCAGAAAATTGGAAGTACATATTAGCTGGTTTAATATTCCAGGTTCCATTTCTTGTCCCAGAAAATTCATAATTAGTTTTCCTTTTTCAGATTTTCTTTCCATGGGGTTTCTAAGTTATTTGTTCATTATTGAGACGGGTGCTTGCTTCCTTTTCTGGGTCTAATAATGAAATTTCACATCTTTTAGGAGGTTGAGTGTGTTTGGACGTTTTAAGGATTTGGTGTTGTGACAAAGTTGAGAATTTGGTCCTATGGCAAAGTTGATACCAGTTCATGTGGACAGTCTCGATTTATGATGCTATTATTGTCCTGACTTCTTGGCTTGGCTTGTAATGACGTTAGTGTCTTTCCAAAATGACAATTAAAAGTTATTTGCAACTTTGTGTCTAATGCTGAAAGTCGGCATTTACAACTTTATGAACAAATATACAAATACTACCAAGAATTATAGTTACCATGAGATGAAGGGATATGCTTGCAATTATTTTTCCATCTTGTGTTTGTAGCTAAGAGTTCATAAATATTTGTGGGGAAGGCAAAGGAGCTTCTTTTCAATTTTTTGCAAAATGTTCCATTTAATTTTTGCTTGTGTTATCCGATTTGAGTTCATTTGCCATTTGCTCTTTCAAATTTCTGAATTTTTGTTTCTGAATTTGTTGATCTTGCTGCAGTACATACATGGCTTGGCTGCTCGAGGAGTTCATTATCTTCATCAACCAGGGCCATTATTGGGGGATCTTGGGTTCTTACTTCTTCCGGTTAGTCTTATTTCGGTGAATTTTTTTTTTACTTTCTAAGGAAGCCTTCTTTCCTTTATCAAATGGTATCTGTACTTTTAGGAGCTTGGGCAAGATAAAGGCTACATCAGTGAGATGGTATTCACTTGTGTCTTTATCTCCTTTTTCTTGGTAAGGCTCACCCTAACAATCTTGTTGTCTTGCTTCTATATCGACTATTTTAATGTGAGATTATATTTTGGTACAGTGGACCTTCCATCCCTTCATCTTAAAGAGCAAGAAGATCTACACGGTTCTTATTTGGTGTAGGGTTCTAGCGTTTCTAGTTGTAAGCACACTTTAGTCTGTGACTCTCGATTGCTGTTTTTTATAATATATGAAGCATGCCAATGTAGTGTGAATGGCAGCCAAGTTCAGAAGCATATGCTATGTGTTATCTGTGCTTGCAAATCTTTTGGATTATACTACATAATGCTAGCTATCCCCATGTCTATTCTGACATGTTCTCTGGTTATCTATTTGTTTCAGGCTTGTCAAATTCTCAGGATAATTACATTTTATGCTACCCAACTTCCTGGCCCAAATTATCATTGTCGTGAGGTATAGATACTTCTCTTAAGTTTTGAGGAAAAGGTCATCCTTTACAGCATGGATTTGTTCTCCCACATTATTATTATTTTCCATATGTATATATACTTGTCAGAGATTTTAACCTTGGTAGTTATACTGCTTTACCGATGAGGCCAAGCTCGATGTAGTTCGTCTACATTCTATTTATGTTTGAAGCTTTTCCAACTGTGTATTCTTTAAGAATTTGTTTTCCTTTTAATTAATAAATCTCTGCTTAATATGGAGAATGATCTTCTTGTGTATTGGGCACCTTTTAGGGTTCAAAACTCGCCAGGCTGCCACTTCCACAAAGTGCACTTGAAGTAGTTCTAATTAATTGTAAGTAAGCTACTACTTAATATGATTCGTCGTTATTTGGTCAAAGCTAATGCAGTTTATTGTCATGCAGTTCCTCGTGGCATTGTATACGGGTGTGGTGATTTGATATTTTCATCTCACATGATATTCACTCTAGTTTTTGTCCTCACATATCAGAAGTATGGCACTCGAAGGTAAAGTATTACATGTTATATTATTCTACATCCCTTTCGAATTTAAATAAGAATGAGAAATGAAACTTGCTATGAGACATGATAACGATGCTTTTGGTTTATAAATCAATATCATCGATTTTTACCTTACTAGTTGGCCTGAATTCCATCAGTCTATAATGCACGGTTTCAGGTGTATAAAGCAGCTAGCATGGTTGGTGGCTGTAGTTCAGAGCGTTCTAATTGTTGCATCGCGCAAGCATTACACAGTTGATGTTGTTGTTGCCTGGTATGTGGGATGCACTTGTACAAATGAATTGCTTTCATGAAATCAATTGATCACTTCCTAATTTCTTATTGATCTTAAATCGATATACCAATGCAGGTACACTGTCTATTTAGTGGTGTTCTTCATAGACAAGAGACTATCAGGTTACATCATACAAACTTTCATATGTAGCTTTTTCCTGAAAAATCTTTTCTTTTAGTTGCACCATTCACACACTATACTGATCTGAATTTATCGATTTGCAGAACTACCAGATCGGACCATTGGTTCCACGTCTTTGTTATTGCCATTGAGCAGCAAAGACAAGGATAGCAAGAACAAGGAAGAGAATCAGAAGCTCTTGAATGGGAGCACAGTAGAGCCTGCTGAATGGGTATGGTGAAACTTATCTTCATAACTATCCTACAGAACAGCTATGTACTAATGTGTGTTTCATATTGTCGTTTATAAACAATTCTTATTATCTGATTCAGAGGCCTAGAACTCAAATCAATGGCAAGAATCTTGAAGATGCCAATGGATTCCATGTTGATATTCCCACTGTGAATGGTGTGTAGAAGACGAAGCCCCTACAGCCGCTGCTATGATCGATGCAAGGACTGCTATTTGTATCTTTACGAAATGGGTTATCCTTACTTGTATAGTCTGCTTCTATGCCTAAAGATTGGTGGGTACTAATTTGTATTCCTAAAAGGAAATGAATATGGGAGATAATTGCAGACAAAAAAACATCCATCGACAGCAACAGTGTACACTCATGGCATCCTTTCTTAGTTCAGATTGTTTGTCACGTTCCTGTTCCTCCTTAAGTTACTGTTCCTGAAATTGTACCTTTGCTTGTAACCTCTTTACTTGATCTTCAGACATGGTAAATATAATCCCATCTTCACTCAAGACATGCCAGACAGTTTCATACTAAGGCATTCCATTCACTTTTTCCATTTCAGGATTCTGCAGTAAAAGTATGTTCTCAAACTTGAGGCAAACCAGACACTGGATCAACAGATCATGCTCTTTTTAATGTTACTCCTCTCTCCCAAGCTTTCTTGTCAGACCATCAGAATTCATAAATTCGCCTCTTCAGGATCAACACTTTGGTTCATTTTTACTGTTCAATCACTTCAACTACCCTTATCTTCTTTCAAACTGACATGATTGAATATATAAACATATTTAGGAAGTGAAGAATGTACTGTAAAACAGATCGATCTGGTAGTTTCAGGATAAGGTTCTCCAGAGTGTTGACAGAATTCTGAGCTAACCCTTTACAGACTGTTGACATTGGCGAAGAAATGAGGTCCCATGCACCTTCATCTTACGAGGCATCATAAGCTATGATTTGCCCCGCCTTTGTCCATCCAAAAGAGGCGATTCTTGCGCAATTTAAGCTATCAAAGTTTAGTCAATAAAGAGCATAGGCAGAGATGAAATAGATGAATAGACCCAATAATACTATCCCTATGAACCATCACTATCACTCTCTGCATGCTCATAGGGGTCCTCTTGAACCCTAAGTGGCCGATCCAAATGATGAAACCCAACTGTCCGACAAAAGATATATTAATTTTTTTCTCCGTTGTCTCGTAATGGGGATGATGGCAGTGAGTGATCATGCCATGCTCAACCTCCAGCTCCACCTAGTCAGTCCTCATTTCCCATTTTTTCTTTTCCTTAAGATATATATAAAACAACGACGACAACAATAATATTTTAATGTAAATTTCGTTGTAACGTAAGATTTGAAAAAATCTGGTAACACATCACTTGATATCTAATTAATAAAGAGATTATTTAAATATATTTTTCAAAAAATTTAAAAATAATAGTCAATTATATAAACAAATAATTGTATAAATAGGTTAAAATAAAAATAAAATAAAGAAATTCAAAAACAAACTAAAAATAACAATAAATAAATAAGTAATTAAAAGAGAAGAAAAATAGAAAATGAATAAATAAGATATTAAAAATTTTGATATATATATTTAAATATTTACTTATAATATCACTAAATTTAGATAAAGAGCTAGATTTTAATCTTTGACCAAAGCATGTTCCTATGTTAAATTTGATCACAAGTCAAATATATCTTCTTTTAGAGAAAAAGCTACCACACTTTTGATCCTTTGATTAAGGATGATCTACCTAATAAAAAAAATTTATAATTATTAATCTTGTAACAACGATCTAGAAAAAATTTGACTGACATGCGAAGTTTGGAGAGATTAATAATATATAACCTCATTTTTAATTAGTAGAGAAGTTGTTTCCGAATAGCAAAATTATTAATATCTTAAATGGGCATAAATATGTAATAATATATAAGTTATATTAAATTTAATATTTATAACTTATTTTTACTTTTGTATTTTTAATGACGAATTTAAAAATTTTAAATTAACAACGATATGAAATAAATTTAATTAATTATAACTCTAAAATCTAAATTGAGAATTTATTTCAATGCCATTTGATAATTTATTTATAAAACAAAATTTTTAACAAAAAATTAATTTAACAATAGACTAAAATAGAGTAATTAATTGATAAATTAAAACAATTCCCACCAAATCAACCACCATAACGACTTTACTGAAACAGCACCTTCTGATACGGCGCCGTTTTTTACTTTTGACTCCTTAATTTAACCTCAAACAAAAATCAAATTTTGATGATATTATTTTTTTATAAATAAGAGAAAGACGAAAGCAAAAGAGAGAGAGTGTGAGTGAAGTCTCAGTGATATAAACCCAGTTGCAAAGCAGACCGTTTGATTGTTCGACTTTCCGCGTCGTCTCTTATCAGCCGTCCGATCATTCGATCAACCACCGTCGGCAATGGGAGCCCGCTGCTCCAAATTCTCGCTCTGCTGGTTCCAATCCCACCTCAAGCCCTCCGTCCTCCAGTCCTCCGACCTCGGTAACTTACTAATGTCGGTGTGAGAGTGTCTACTTTTTGTACTTTTCACCAATAGTTTGCCCCATTTTTGGTCATTTCATATGCAGAGAACGAAGGCAAGAATGACCGAGACAGTCCTTGGCCAAGCTTCACAGAGTTCAGTTTGGCCCAACTGAAAGCCGCCACCGACGGTTTCTCCTCCGACAACATAGTATCGGAACACGGTGAGAAAGCTCCTAACGTTGTTTACAGAGGAAAGTTGGATAACGACCGTTTGATCGCCGTTAAACGCTTCAACAGACTGGCTTGGCCTGATTCCCGCCAATTCTTGGTCCGTTTCTAACGGAAAGTTCGAGTCTTTATGTTCCTCATTCTTGTTTCTGTTCGCTACTGTGACTTGACACGTGAAAAAAACGTTACAGGAGGAAGCGAGATCAGTTGGGAGTTTGAGGAGTGAGCGATTGGCGAATTTGATAGGATGTTGCTGCGAAGGCGAGGAGAGGTTGCTCGTTGCAGAGTTCATGTGTAATGAGACCCTCGCTAAGCATCTGTTCCACTGTAAGATATAGATGGGTTCATGGTTGAATACTGAAAAAATATGGAATTTATTGGTGGGTTTGGTTGGTAATGGTTGGATTGATGCAGGGGAGAGCCAACCGATGAAATGGGCAATGAGATTGAGGGTAGCTCTTTACTTGGCTCAAGCTTTAGAGTACTGCAGCAGTAGAGGGAGGGCGCTTTACCACGATCTCAATGCCTATAGAATCTTATTTGATGAGGTGATCTTTTGCATTGCTTGTGGTTTTGCAGAATTGGTTTTCTTGTTTTTCTGTTAACTTTTGTTGAATAATGTGGTTTTGGGTTTTGATAGGATGGAAATCCGAGGCTATCTTGCTTTGGACTAATGAAGAATAGCAGAGATGGCAAAAGCTATAGTACCAACTTAGCTTTTACACCGCCTGAGTACTTGAGAACTGGTACTAACTGTTTAGATTAGAAAGGGAACAAAAAGATTGCATTTTTATTAGTTTCTTTCATAAGGGTATTGGAAATTTCGATGAATGCTTAACCTGAGTAAAGTTTCATTAATGCTTTTTGGTAGGCAGAGTAACGACCGAAAGTGTGGTATATAGCTTTGGAACGTTGTTGTTAGATCTTCTAAGTGGCAAACATATTCCCCCAAGCCATGTAAGATTTATTTGATTCATAGTTTTGGATATTTCAGTTTTGTAAGTATAAATTCCGAAATGTTTATTCTCCTTCTTCTAGGCTCTTGATCTTATTCGAGGCAAGAATTTCCTGATGTTGATGGATTCTGCTCTGGAGGGTCATTTTTCAAAAGATGATGGAACTGAGCTAGTGAGGTTGGCTTCCCGATGTTTGCAGTACGAAGCTCGTGAGAGACCAAATGCAAAGTCACTTGTCACTGCTCTTATGTCGCTTCAGAAAGAAACAGAGGTAAATGCAGTGGCTGAACCAGATGAACATTCCGATTAGTTTCCTATGCAAGTTTTGATTCGCGAACATTTGTTCTAAGAAACCAGGCAATGCCAAGTAATTTTAGTCTTTAAAATCCAGATGACTTCCCCGCAAACTCTGGACTAAAATGTTCATTTAGCAGGTTCCATCTCATGTTCTGATGGGCATTCGACATGGAAATATGCTGGTGCCAACTCCACCACCGCCCTTGTCATTGACGCCTTTTGGCGAGGCATGCTTGAGGGTGGATCTTACTGCTATACACGAAATCCTTGAGAAGACTGGATATAAGGATGATGAGGGGATTGCCAATGAGGTAAACCCTTTTACTTTCTTATGATCTGTTGAATTTGTTCAACTCTAATAGACTCTTGAATTTTTTTCAACTCTAATAGACTCATACCTCTTCCTCATAAAGCAGCTCTCCTTCCAAATGTGGACTAACCAAATGCAGGAGACCTTGAATTCTAAGAAGCATGGAGATGCTGCATTTCGAGCAAAGGACTTTTCAACTGCCATTGATTGCTACAAGCAAGTAAGCCTTTTTCTGTTTCCAAACCTCTACTGGCACTTAAGTTTCTAAGCTTGTGCATTTAATCAGTATTATCACAAGCAGCTAAGCAGTTTTCCCTTATTATGCCCTCCTATGTAGTTCATCGACTGTGGGACAATGGTGTCCCCCACCGTGTATGCTAGGCGGTGCATTTCTTATTTAATGAATGACATGCCACAAGAAGCACTTGGAGATGCTATGCAAGCTCAAGTGGTGTCTCCTGAGTGGCATATTGCCTCATACCTTCAAGCAACTTGTCTCTTCGGCCTTGGAATGGAAAATGATGCACAGGAAGCACTCAAAGATGGGACAAACTTGGAAACCAGAAGAAACAAAAACTAAGGGTATAGGTTTCTTGTTCTTTTCTCTCTCTTTCCCTGATTTTCTTATCCATTTCTAGGCTCATTGTATTTAAGCATATTTTCTATCCTGTGTTTTCTCTTTGGCTTTACAAGATTCTTCCATAGTAGTTCTGTTTCAACTATTTAAGCTCCTGTCAAATCTCGAGTCTTTTGGATAATTAGTATTTAGGATACATATCCCTAAAGCAGGAGAAACCTAAGTAACAACAGCAATGAACCATCCTTTTCTAGTTACCTTTTTTCACTAATCTTTAGAGTAACATAAAATTCCTTCCGTACTCTTTTACACATCATGTTCTTGAAGAACAGTTCCTTTTCTATAATTATTAATTCCATATATTTCAAGTAGTAAATATTTTCTTTTAGGGCCTCAATTACAGCAGTTTACGAGGGCACATTAAAGTGAAAGAGCCATGAAATAACAAATGCAAATATCATGCAAGCTAGCAAGAAATTTAGGAACCGATGGCCATGCCAGAAGCTTCGTGTGTCCGAATTAGGAACCGAAGCCGTAACTGTCTGTGCTGTCGGAGTGTTGCTCATCTCGATTGGTTGCTCTATTGACTCAATCTCATTTGGTCCGGCAATATTGCGTGCAACAGATTGACAAATCTCACAGGTCCTAAAAGACATTAAGCATACTTGATTAACAGAAGAACTGATAAACTGACGAGATCAAAATGATACGAAAAAACTAACTGGAGATGCATCGTGGACGATCACAATAGTTTGATAAGAATGACAATTGGGAAATGATAAATAACTATTCTTACAAAAAGCCAGATTATACTGCGAGCAATAATGTAATATTAAGTAGCTGGAAAATGGAGCCAACACTAAGCAATCTGGTGACAGAAAATGAACCCCAGTCTAGGAACAAGACAAGATAAAGAGGAAATAATAAAATAATCCGATCATTATACTTAATAAATAAAGCTTTGGCATAACCAAGTTGAGATAATCATCATTCCTTAAGTTATTGCAAACATCAGATGTACAGTCTGAATGATTAACTCACTTCCCAGTCGTAAATGGCAAAGCACATGGCATAACAAACTGTACACATTCAAAAGATTGTCCACAACTCCATTCATTGTCTCTGACAGAATTTGTCCTATTTACTCTTAGCGTCGGAGTGGAGGAAGGGATGAGCTTCATGAACGAGGAAAATGATCAAAAAGGACTTCGAAGAATTGATCGAGAAGCCATCAGGAATCTAATGATCACTTTTCTCTACCCTTTTTCTTTTCTGTTAGAAAGGGACTAGAACCAACCCATGCTTTGTGTGAGGGGAAATTGTATTGTTAAAGGCTTACCGGCATAACAGATGAAAAGAAGCAAGGCATCTGAACTATTCAGAGACTAAAGCAATAATGCTATATCACTAATCATCTTTAAAAGGCTAATGTATACATCAAAGAGGTGTCAACCTCCACTTCCTGAAAGGACTGGTGTGTCGGTGTAGTTAAGACATGTGACAAGGACAGGTGTGTCCTTACACAGCTTGCCCTTTTTAGCTTTACCTTTCTTCATCAACTTGTTTAGTAGAGACAAGCAATTTCTAACATTCCAAACATGTGATATGATGCAAGTTTGTTCAATCTTCTACTGTTGAGTTCTGTAGAGAACAATTCCTTAACAAAAAAGGAACCTCCCCATCAAAAAATGGATTCAGACAGATTGAAAAGTTAGAAGAACATAACAACCAACTGGTAATCCTCCACTTGATGGTAACAAACAGAACATAAAGCACTTAAATTCTCAGATGAATAAACAGAAATGAGAGCCAGTAATGGAGAAGCAGGATCATATGAACTTACTTGTTCCCTCTAATCTTGAACCAAGCCTCTGCACACCGTTTATGAGCAGCAGCTAAATCACCCTTACAAGCGCAACCCAGTTCAATAGGAACACCTGATTCATGACCATTACTCTCCAAACACAACTGGCAAATCCTACAATTCTTCTCCACTTTAGCCAAATGTACCTTTATCTCAGTGACTCCGTTCTCCACCTCCACCTCCACCGAGTAGCCAGACACTGAAGATGCTCTCCTAGAGTCATCCAACCCAAGAGAGTCTAAAACCTCAGCATCAGAGATACAGTCTAAACTATAATCATCATAAGAACCGCCGGTTGTTGAATAGAACTGCGACCGTGAAGACCCATCTTCTGCATCGGAGAAGCAGCTGACTTCACTTCCGACGACGGAGCGAGGAGAAGTCCCTTGCTCTAAATCAACGTGGGACATTTCTAAAGCTGGCATTTTTAATGGCTTCAAGAAACCGAAACTTGGGTT
>JAOQMR010000004.1:26502631-26513297 GCA_027563865.1 Erythroxylum pelleterianum
CCCTAACCCTGCACACAAGTCTTGGATGAGAGTGGATCAATTACTGTTATGCTGGTTGCTCACTACTATTGGTGAGTTCGTAATTGGACAAGTGAATCATGCAAGCTCTTCCAAAGAGCTTTGGCAAATTTTACTTCGCCTATATGCGCAGACCTCTCTTGTTAAGGTACTGCAGCTCAAACAAAGGCTATCCTCTCTACAAAAAGGAGCCTCAACCATTTCTGAGTATATTCAACAAGTTAAGTCTATTGGTGACTCTCTAAAGGTGGCAGGGCATGCTGTTTCTGAGCAAGAACTAATCCTCAGTGCTCTCAGTGGCTTGGGTAGTGAGTATGATCCAGTAGTAATGCTAACAAATTCTATGGCTCTATCCTCTCTTCAGGATGTTCTCTATACCCTCATGATGCATGAAACTCGCCTTGAGCAACAACATGCTCATTCTCAAATTTCAATTATGAATACTACTGCCAACATGGCAACTTATTCTCAGCCCTCCAATCATGTTTCTACTGGTGGTAGAGTACCCTATCGTGGCAGGAGAAATAGAGGCCGAGGGGGTAGATCTCATAAAATCTCCTGTCAACTTTGCAATAAACCAGGTCATCATGCTCTCAAATGTTACAAACGTTTTGACACCAATTGGCAAGGCAATCACTCTTACAACTCTACTCAGCAGTCCACTCCTCCTAATCAACACCATCAACAAGCCTACATCGCACATCAATCCATTCCTCATAACATCTCTTCGGCTGCTGCCTCTCATCCTAACTGGTATATTGACAGTGGTGCAACCAACCACGTCACTGCTGACCTCTCCAATCTTACCATTCAGCAACCTTACACTGGAAAAGAACAACTAGCAGTTGGTAATGGTTCTAAACTTCCTATAACCCATATTGGCTCTTCTTATCTCTCTTCCTCCTCCATTTCTCCTATCAAATTAAATCACATTCTGCATGTCCCTAACATCACTAAAAATCTATTAAGCATTTCCCAATTAACAAAGGATAATAACATTGTTGTTGAGTTTACTGATACTTGTTGTGTTTTTAAGGACAAAACTACAGGGAGGATTCTACTCCAGGGGCTGCTCCAGAATGGCCTGTACAGCCTTAAACCAACACCTCCTCAAAGATGGCCAATCCAACCTTCCTCCTACACTTCCTATTCGGCTTTATCAGCTAAATCAAGTGTAAATGAGTGGCATGCACGTTTAGGGCATCCAAATGCTACTGTATTGAAAAACATTTTACAATCAATGAATTATAATTTTCAGTCTCCTACTTCTTCATTCAAATTTTGTGATTCATGTCAATATGGCAAGCACCACAAACTCCCTTTTCAAACACATGCAATTTCTGCCTCACAGCCCCTAGAAATAGTTTATACTGATGTTTGGGGCCCTAGTCCTCTTCCATCCACCCCTGGACATCGATACTACCTCATCTTTGTTGATGCCTTCTCCAGATTCACTTGGTTGTATCCACTCAAACACAAATCAGAAACTATGGCAGCATTCATTCAATTTAAATCTTTTGTTGAATTACAGCTGAATCATAAAATTAAGTCCTTACATAGTGACATGGGAGGGGAATTCACTGTTCTAAAACCTTTTCTTGCTGCCCATGGTATTCACACCTGGTTCAGCTACCCCTACACTCATCAGCAAAATGGGATTCCCGAACGCAAGCATAGGCATGTGACTGAAACATGACTCACCTTACTTTCTCATGCCAACTTACCTCTCAAATTTTGGTTAGAGGCTTTCCAAACCGCCACTTATCTTATCAATTGTTTACCTACCCCTGTGCTAGGTTACCAATCCCCATTTCATAAATTATTCAATAAACCTCCCTCCTATACTCACCTCAAAGTCTTCGGCTGTGCTTGCTTCCCATTTCTTAGATTCTACAACAAACACAAATTTGGCTATCACACCAGCAAATGCATTTTTCTTGGTTATAGTCCCACTCACAAAGGTTACAAATGTTTACATCTTACAGGCCACATCTACATCTCTCGCCATGTCACCTTCAATGAACATGAATTTCCCTACTCTACCCTATTTTCCTTTTCCTCTCCTTCATCTGCCAATCCTCCTTCTAGTATACCTATCTCTACCCTTACAGATACTCTGCAGGCTATTCCAGTGCACCCCCTACGGTGGATCCTTCTCTGTAGTCTTCTTCTTCTGAAAACTCAGATCAGGTAACTTCTTCTCACTCCTTTCCAATTTCTGCATCTATTTCTCCTCATTTTTCTGCTCCTTCCAGTGTTTCCAACTTACCTCCTATGCAGACCCGTTCTAAGAGTGGTATTTTCAAGCCAAAGGTATACACTACTTCCTTTTCTCCTTCAGCTCACAAATTTTCTGAACCTACATCACCAGCTATGGCTCTCTCTGATCCTAAGTGGACCCAAGCAATGTCTGAAGAGGTTCAAGCTCTGCAGAACAATCACACATGGACTTTGGTTCCTTATGACTCCTCTAAACCTATTCTTGGCACTAGATGGGTCTTTCGCACTAAATACAATTCTGCTGGGGCCATTGCCAAGTAAAAGGCCCGTTTTGTAGCTAAGGGGTTTCATCAAATCCAAGGTCTTGACTTCACTGAAACCTACAGCCCTGTGGTGAAGTCCTCAACTATTCGGGTTATTTTGTCCCTTGCAGTAAGTCACAACTGGGATATTCAACAGGTGGATATTAATAATGCCTTCCTAAATGGCAATTTAGCTGAGGAAATCTACATTAGTCAACCTGAGGGTTTTCAGGACCCTAATTATCCTACTCACATTTGCCGACTAAACAAGGCTCTCTATGGCCTCAAGCAAGCTCCCCGAGCTTGGTACACCACTCTCAAATCCACCCTTCTCCAATGGGGTTTTCACCAATCACTATCTGATACTTCTCTTTTTTACAGATCTGCAAATGGCACTATACTTCTACTCCTAGTCTATGTTGATGACATTCTGGTCACCGGCAACTCAAACACAGCCATCAACTCAATCATCATGCAATTACACACAAAATTTGCACTGAAACATCTTGGCACTCTCAATCATTTTCTTAGATTTGAAGCTTACCGTAATGCATCTGGCTTGTATCTTTCTCAGCGCCAATATACCCTGGACATCTTGGCACGAACCAACATGGTGAACTGCACTCCTTGCTCGACTCCCCTGGCCACTGGTACCAAACTCTCCGCTACTGATGGTTCTCTCTTCTCCAATCCCACTCTCTACCGCAACACCATCGGAGCTCTTCAATACCTGTGTCACACAAGACCAGATATTAGTTATGTCGTCAATCGCCTTAGTTAGTTTCTATCTACTCCTCGCGACTCTCACTGGGTTGCTTGCAAACGGGTCTTACGGTATCTCAAAGGTACCACTGGTTATGCTCTTCATTTTCGACCCTCAGCTAATCCTCTCTTGACTCCGATTGGGGTGGCAATCCAGACGATAGGAAGTCGACAACAGGGGGTTGCGTCTTCCTAGGGGGTAACTTGGTGTTCTGGATATCCAAGAAACAGACTACCATGGCCAGATCTAGTACCGAAGCTGAGTATCGTGCCCTAGCTTAAGTCTCTACAGAGGTGATTTGGTTGCACTCAATGTTGAAGGAACTCGGTTTCACCTTCACAAACACACCAACTCTCTGGTGTGACAACAACGGAGCACGTTCTCTAGCCCTAAATCCGATGTTTCACGCTCGAACAAAACACATCGAAATCGATGTGCATTTCATACGAGACAGAATAGAGAAGAAGGAACTAAAGGTTCGCTATATATCCACCGACAATCAAGTAGCCGATTTACTTACCAAGCCTCTCACGACGATCCGATCGACGGCGTTGCTGCCCAAGCTCAATGTCACCGTTCATCCCCATTTTCGCTTGAGAGGGACTGATGGAGATGAAGTCTATGGGTCGGTTCCTCACTTGACCCACCAGACAAATATTCAACCAAGTCCAAGTCACCAAAAGAAAGCTGAAGCCCAAGCCCACTCTAAATGCTTCTGGAGAATTCCAAGCTATTCACATGTACCTGTATAGCATACCCGAATATGAGCATACAGCAAAATATCTAGTGCAATAATAACTTGTCAAAATCAGTTAGTATTTATAGCCATTAGATCATAACAACATAAGATCAATGGACAACATTCATCTATTCTTTTGTATAAATTGATTGTACACCCTAACAATAAATTTTACGTCAGTTTTTTACAAAATATTCTCAAACTTTACAGGATTGTTGTTGAATCGAGTTTAAATTAATCGAATTTGATGAAGACAAAAATCATATTAACTACCAATATGTTCTTCATAGAAGGCAAAAATCATGTTAATGAAGACGACCAACTGAATCGAATAGGAGGGGAAGGCGGGAACGACGGAAGCGGAGTTGCAGACTGCTACTAAGCACATGCTGATAGATGTAAAGGAGACCACTAGACTTTTGGTGGGCCAAACAGAAAACAAAACTCTAATCATGTAGCAGAGAGGTCGATTGAAAGGAGAAGAGATGGAACGTGAGACTACAAGGAAGTAGTTGGTTTGAAACGCTATCTCCAATGTTCTTGCTTCCATTCCTCTGCATTTGCCTCGTTCGGGATCTTCGTTGACCCTACTTTCCTTCTCTTGCAAGTTATGAAGGGTTCCCTTCCAAGTCTGTCCCTTTAAGGCAACTGAGAGACTTACACTCATGTTTAGATAAGGTGGCAGGAGGCAAAACTTGCAGCCAAAAACACGACTGACGACCTGATTGCCATTGGACTTACACTCATGTTTGGATAAGGTGGCAGGAGGCAAAACTTGCAGCCAAAAACAAGACTGACGACTTGATTGCCAGTGGACTTACACTCATGTTTGGATAAGGTGGCAGGAGGCAAAACTTGCAGCTAAAAACAAGATTGACGATCTGATTGCCAGTTCCTTAGTCTGGAGGAATAAGAGCCAAATAAGTTAAAGAGCGATTCAGGGTCATAAAACTGAACTATAAAAGAAACTATGTAAAGCCAATCTAAAAATACTTGTAAAATAGTAACTTCAATGTATTGAATGAAGCTCCCTTGAATTGCATTTGGTTAGATGGAGGAACTGCGAGTAAGATTTCGAAAAGAACCTCAGGAATATAGCCAGCATATTTAAGCAATAGGCTGCTGCTAAAGCTTCAGTAGATAAGACCCCTTTCTCGAGATATTTATCATTGCAACAACGTCACCTTTCAAGAAGCATATCAACCAAATCCGCAACCAGTTTAGTTCTCCATTATTTTGCAGCAGAAAATATTCCCCTATACTCAATCTGGTGAAGGACAATTCCAGGCATTCAAGGGAACCAAAATTATTTTTTCAGAGCCGTTGCGATTGCTTCTCCTCGTTCTTGATATCGGTCATGACATAGACGTAGCAATAACAAGGTTTTTATGCAGAAGTTCTAACTATAGATGGTCAAACAAGCAACGACGAGCAATAATTTGCGCCCTGCCATTTTCCAGCTCACTGAACCTGAATTATGTGTACAACAAGAATGATAGATGGCTGGAAGTAAAAGGTAAATAATAGGAAAAATCTAATAATTTTCTAAGAACAAGGATCTCATTTGAAGAAGAATTAATAGCCAAGGGAGAATCTCCAAGAATGAAATACTTGAATTGATTTTCGATAAGTGCTACATACTGCCCATAGCTATTTATAGGATAGGAATAACCCATGGCTCCCTATAAACTAGTTAACAGACTCTAAAATTCAAGAGTAACAAATATGGATTTATTACATATAATCAGTAATAAATCACTACTCAGTAAGCCCCTACTTAATAGGAACACATGAAACAAATGACATAATAAATTGAAAACAAATTATACATCTAAGAAGATAAAATCAGGTGCTAATAGATAAGATATGCAATAACTTGTTTGTAAACCTAAGGGGTTAGACTAGTCACATGAGCCGTATTATGTGAAAACATATGAAATACATTTCATTTACATGCATCATATACACATACATACATGAATCATGAGTTAGAAACAATGCAATGATAGTAAATGCACTTAATTGACCTATTCCAGTTATAAATGATTTTAAATGTTTTTTAGTATTATTTGTGTCTTGAATTTTGGTTTGGTGGATTACAACTAGAAATTTGGAGTTTATTGTTATTATTGAGTATTTGACGAAGTGTTATGTGCATCTAGTGCAGGAAAAATGTTGAATAATAAGACAAAATCGATACATGAGAATTTAGGTTGTTTAGGCCAATGAGAGTGTGAAACGTGGCACTAGTGAGAGAGTGACAAATGGCATGAATAAATGAGAGACAAATGGAGGATTAATTGGGTAATAAGTGGTTTAGTGTATGAATGACAAGAGGACTAGTTGCTAAGTGACAAATGGACTAGTAATGTAGAGACAGATGGTTGAATAAGACAAAAACATTTAGCATAACCCTTTATTTGACACTTGGCATGACAAGTGTTTTACCGCTCCATCACTCATGTGTTCTCCACGTCATTCACCCTTGCAAGACACTTGGCATGACAACTTCACCTTCTTTTCTTTTGAGTAGTTGTGGCAAGCAAATATCATCTCTACTTTCCTTTTCCACTCCAAGTAGGCTTCTGCGTCATTCGTCCCTTAGAAAGATGGAATCTTCATTTTTATGCTTCCTATGTTTCTATCAACTCTCTCAACTTCTTCCTCATCTCTGCCCCTTTCAACTCGCCCCTTAGGGCCTCCTCTATTTCGGTCTCTATCTCCTCTTCCTCCTCTTACATAGTTTCGAACTTCATACCACCCCCTCTCATCATCTTCATAACTAGCAACTTCTTCTTCATAATTTTGGGGATTTCGAGCTGTAGTTGAAGCTCTTTCTCTTGGCGCATTATTAACTGAAAACTCTTGCAAAGCTTTGATCAATCTATCTTATCTTTCAAACTTGTCACTGACATCTCTAAACATGTTCTCTATCCTTAGAAACTGATTTTGCATAGTTGCTAAAGTAAAGAAAGTCTTATTTTGTTGTTCATTGTCACTTCCTTTTCCTTCACTAGAGTTCCCATCACCATTACCATCCTTATCATTTGTCTTAAATATGGTGTAAACCTGCAAGAAAACGTTAGAAAGGACCTCACAATCACTCCCTCACGTGTTTCCCTCAAATCAAATTGTACACTCGTGTTTTCATACAATATTAATGGATTTTCACTATATAAGCTCACCCTCTTGCCTTTTACCTCTCAAGTGATGTCTTTGAAGTTACTTTTCAGAAACCAATTCAACAAAACTAAGCAAATAGCAAGCAACACAAATTAATTGGAAAGAACAAGTAAATCCTAACAAGAAACAAAATAAGAACAATTCTAGAAGCAAAGTAATGTTCGGACAGAAATAAAATGGTATGCTAATACACGAATAAAAAAGATGTGTATGCAATGATTTTTGTTTATAATTGAACAATATGAATGTAAGATTGTCCAATTCAATGTAATAGAAGCAAAGAAAGACACAAACAAGAAAGTAAACTAAGAATCAAAGAAAGACACTCAATCTATTGTAAAACTCAACCAAAAAAACTCAAGAGCTCAAAGAAAAAATTTCAAATCTGCCCAAGGTTTAAAGTAGGCAATTCAACGTGCTTTCAATGGCTTTTGCATAAAAATAGGCTAATTTGAAGTTTTAACCTAAGTTTCATGCAAAAAGAGTTAACTGCCTAATTTGAATTTCCAATAATAGCATAAAAGATTCAAGAAAGAAAATCTTGATATATTCTTGAAAGGAAAGACTCATTCTTGTTGAAAAAAAAAATCAATCTCGATGAATCTTGAAGTAAGGATCAAACAAAGATTCAAAGAATCACAATCTTGGATGTTTCTTGAACAATCTTGATTTTTCTACTGTTCACGTTTTTTCTTCTTCTTTTTTGGTTACTGTTCACTTTTTATTGGGTAAGATAATCAAGATTTAAGAAACAAGAAACCAATTAAAGAACAAAATAATGCAATAAGAACTAAAAAAAAGTAACAATGACAGATTCGGCAATCAACTATAAATCCCTTTTTTTGTTTTAATTTTTCTAAAGAAACAAATAAGAAAAAAAACAATAAAGATATGTATGAGTTCAATAGAATTAAGCCAAATCTCTGATATCAAGATGATACAAAAACCTCAAGAAAACAAGGTTCTTGAAACCCTCTAATCCTATTGATCAAACCTCCAACTTTTTATTCAATTAAACATGCTAGATCAAATCCCAAATCATAAGTTTGAGACCCAATCCCAAAGAAATTAGAAATCAATTTACGTTGCAAATACTTATTTATTGATGCAAATCAATTCTTGAAGTATGAAGACATTCACGCCTCACTTGAAGAATTCAATTCTGAAATTTTATTAATCATCAAATCTGAGGTTACAAGGATATAATAAAGTATAAATAGCCTTAACCACGTCCTAACCCTAACAGGAATGTGTTTGCAGGCCTATTTAATGAAAACTAGGCTAATCCTAACAAATTTAGGAGTATCTAGCCTATTAAACATAATTTGATCCAAGTCCTTTTAGGAATGGGCTAAACATATTAAAATAAATAAATCTCAAAATAACCCAAATAAACAAAGAGGGGTGTATGGGCCTTGTTAAACGCTTTAATATGCCCACACGCTTGGTTCATAACAAACGAAGCTAAAAAAAAAAACTAAATCATGTGATTTTTAATGAAAGCACATGCTACTAATTAAAAGAACAACTCATAAACAAGTCCTTGGGCCTAAAATAAGAGATAATAAATAACAAGCCCAAATTATCAAAAAAGTGCCTCAAACAAGAATTGAGTTTGTTTCCCAAAATGGCTAAGTATTAGCCTCTTCCAACACCCCCTCTAACAAAGTCACAAGCTTGGGCGTGCCTTGGTATTCTTCTATGGATGTTTCGGCCTCCTCATGTACTTGACTTGTGATTTGGGCTTGAATAAAAGCTTGCATTGCTTGTTTAAGCCTTGAAGCTTGTTGCGTTATAATTGAACCACTTAGCATGTGAAGCTTGTTAGGTTAACGTTTAAGGCGTGGAATTCCATTGCGAAGGCCGGTTGTATCATGACCTCTTCTTCCTCTAATATGTACTTATGGGCTTATCAAAGAAGGTTCCTATAAAAGTCCTTGTTCATAGCAGAAAGATATCAAAACTTATTAGCTTGCTCTTTCCCTACAAGACTCCTATGTAACAAGGCTGCAGAAGATTTATTATAAACTAATCAAAATGATTCAAAATTTTGAATTTTGAATTATTTTTTATTTTATCAAAATTTTGAATTATTTTTTAGAATTGTTGTTTTTTCACATTTCATTTCAGTTTACATTTAATTAGATTTATTCGAATTATTTTTAGAAATTCAAAATATCACCCAAAATTCATGCCACAAAAGGTACTTGGCAATGCTGGGGGCTCGAGAAAAGCCACAAATTCTGGGCATAAACTCCAGCGAAGCAATTTGCAGACTCCATCATCTGATTTTGATGTGTGAACAAAAGACAATCATGCACATGGTAATGAAATTTCTGGCTCGTCCATATTATTGAAAACACTAAAAGCACTTACATTTGGCAGATGATGGAAGTAAGACTTCATACAACTAGATTTTTCCAAATCTCACGTGCTTGCGAGATTCCTACTAAATATTATTATTGTTGATATTGTTATGTTAAGAACGACTTAATTAAATAATTATTATATGTTATTATTGTTGTTTTGTGATATTAGTGTGTTAAGAACGTCTTAATTAAGTAATTAAAAAGGATAAATTTGGACATTTTGTCATTAACTATACTACTGTAATTATCTCTCAAGTCACATCTTTTGTCATCACTTTTTATTTTTATTTTTGGCTAAGGTCAAGTTTACGTATCTCTCTACTATATGAATATGTAAAATTGTAGGGAGAGCCAACTTTTACTTCTAATTTAACTCATTCTTGACCTATGAATAATTTAATAAATTAATAGATTTTATTTAATAAAAATTAAAAAAACATTATTTACTTTGGAACAAGAATTAGAGTATTATTATCGTCACATGAATTATAATTATGAATAAAATATAAACAATTTAATAATTTTTAATTAAGATAGTAATTAGTTTAATCAAAACCAAAATAACATCATTTTAGCTAATAAAATGAAGAAATTATAGTCGTAGACATTGTTGTCTTAATTTTAAATTGGAATATAATTCAAAACTCAATTAATTCGAATTTAGTTCGTCGTTTTAGATTTGAGTCTAGTCGGACTTATTTTTCGGCCCTAATTTTAAATTTTAAAAATAACAATTGCAATACAATAAAAAATATCCTAAGAGTTGGGATAGTAACAAGTCAAAATGTCAAACTCGAGTTGGGTCATCTTTAGCTCGATCAAATCCAACTCTCAAGCTCGCTTCTCGGGTCTCTCAAAACAATATCATCTTAGAGAATCTTCCTAAAACAACTTCGGTTTATATGACCCGATTCCTAAATTTAAGACTAAAATTATATCGGGTTAGTTATATCGTGTTGGAAAGCTCGCAATTCTTTTGTTTTTGACGGTGTTATTACAGGTCCGGAGGCTATAGTTATTCAGGGACAAGGGTGGGCTAAGCAAGTGAAAGCTTCGAGTATGAAACCGGGAC
>JAOQMR010000004.1:26544650-26555745 GCA_027563865.1 Erythroxylum pelleterianum
TTACTTTTATAAGGCAAAAGTTAGAAAACCACACAATTTGAGTTATTCACTTCTGGCAAGCTCGACACCTCAAACTTGCTAGCTTCAAAATGGGAATGGTATTTGGGAAGATCGTTGTAGAAACTCCCAAGTATGAAGTCATCAAATCCACAAATGAGTATGAAATCCGCAAATACCCGCCGTCTGTCCTAGCAGAGGTCACATATGATCCATCTGAAATGAAAGGTGACAAAGATGGTGGATTCATGGTGTTGGCCAATTATATAGGAGCCTTAGGCAATCCACAGAACACGAAGCCTGAGAAGATAGCCATGACAGCCCCGGTTATAACCAAGAGTACTGGTGGTGAAAAGATTGCCATGACAGCTCCTGTTGTGACCAAGGAGACTGGCGAAGAGGGGAAAAGCAGGGTGACCATGCAGTTCTTGTTGCCGGCGAAGTATGCGAAAGCCGAGGACGCCCCGAAGCCATTGGATGATAGGGTGTTGATCAAGGAAGTGGGTGAGAGAAAATATGGGGTAGTGAAGTTCAGTGGTGTGACAACAGACCAGGTGGTGGAGGACAAAGTGGAGAAGCTTAAGATGAGCTTGGAGAGAGATGGTCATAAGGTGATTGGTCAGTATCTATTGGCAAGATATAACCCACCTTGGACTCTGCCTCCTTTCAGGACTAATGAGGTTATGATTCCTATAGAGTGATTGACTAAGAATGTACTAGTGTATACTCTAGTGAAGCTGATATCATACAGCATAAGTTTGTTTCCTTCTTCCAGTAATAACTAGATGGATTTTGCTACTTCACAATGTTCTAGGGTTGCTTTTGGATTATAATATCAGATAGATTTTGCAGTGTTTCAGCATTCTATCTTGTATGGTCCTGGTTCAGAAGACAGAATAGTTGTTATGGTCCTGGTTCAGAAGACAGAGAATAGTTATACTTAACTATCTAAAGATAATTTCAGTCATAAGAGTAGATATATAATCAAGCAAATTCATTTAGTGACATAAAAGTTGCTGCAAAACTGATACAAAAAAACCTGAGACTTATTCCTTAAGAACTCATCCAGCAAACAACTTCACTATGATTACAACAATATTCAGGATAATAAGAGGTAGTCTCATAAACTGAAAAGCATGTATGAGCCCAATGACCTGCCCTTTGAGAGAATTTCTTCTGCCTCCTTGAATTTCCGCCAGAGTCCATCCCCTTCGAGCAAGGAATCGATCTTCGTTCAGTATTGCCAATGCATTTGCAAAAAGCAGAAGACCCTCCAGTAAAGTCCAGAAACCCATTTCTGCAAGGTATATGATGTTCATCATTTCAAACAGAAATTCAATGCGCAGTCTTAGCATGCAATGTGCATTTCTGAGTAATCTCTTTTTCAATTATTCAACCATTTCATTTTACTAAGTTCCGTGTTAAGATCAGTCAGCTGTCTCTATAACCTCGGATGCAACTAAAAAACTACGGAGTTCTAATTCAGGACAATCACACACTAAAGGCAATAAACAACCAGAAAAGTCTTTAATTTGAATTATCAAGTTTAGGTGGATATGCACTAAAAACCGACTACTATTCTGCTGATGCTCCCTCTTCACGTAACAGATTAAGGTGTTGATTGTAACGCTAAAACTAGCTGACAGAACCCTATACAAAATTTTACCAAGCTTGCCAAAATTGATCATGAACAACTAACAGAGCTGATGCACTAGTGATTACGCATTAAGTGAGCTAAATATGAAATTCTGTTGCTCCCTGACTACCAATATCCGTGCAATGTCATTCTAACACTACCTGCAACTGATGCAGCTCAGAGTAAAGCATTACAAAATAAATATTCTGCCGAGTTCTTGATCACGAGCACTAACAACATTATGTGCAGGATGCTCATAATTGGACCAAAGTAAAAGGGTCCCGTAACTAGAGTTCATAATTCAACCTTAGATAATCTGGATAAGCATCATAAGAATTCTAGTTCTAAGGCCAAATCCGTGACAGTCGAATCTATTACTGTACTCCGATTGTTGACCCCCAACAAACCCAGTAAACACTAGCAACAAAGAGAATCCAGATAGAAAGTTCATAACTTGATCTTGATGGATACTAAAAACTGGATAATTTATAAGAGAAAAGATCCCAATCACAAGTGAAACAATCCTCATTTTACTAGAAAAAACAAAGCTTGTTCTTGGCTTTAAACTCCATGCAATCACCACAAAAGAACATGTGAATTCTTACCAGGGAGAAGAAACAATCAAGTTGAAGGGTAATCAAACTCGACTTACCTGTGAAAGTTGAACGCCAAAACTCTTCTGTTGTCTCCTGTTCCAATGGTATGTTATGTATCAGAGAGATGGAAACAGAAACTCGAGAAAACCCCTTCTTGAGCGGAAACGATCCAAAACGACAAGATCTTCGTGCACTTCAACGTAAACCTGTCTCATTGGACCACGTCATCACCACGTAGGCGGTAAATCCGATCCGAAAGCGAAACAGCATGACCCGGTATAGTGTCTCCCAAAACAAAAATGGATAAACCCAACAATGTACTGAAAGCCATGGCTACTTCTGTTCTGCTTCCACAAATTCGCTACTTTTATGGCGGTATCTCCTTAAACCCTACAAATCCAACGACCCAGTTTCGAAAATCGCGTCTTAACGCACATTTTCCATTAAACCCTTCTAATGCTTGCGTCGATGGCAGCTCTGTTACCGGAGACGCCATTGAATCCCCAAAACCCTCACGCCGTGGCCGGAAAAAGAAACCCACTTCACCTTCTTCACCGGCAACGGAAACTCCGACCACAACAAAGAAACAAACAAGACGAACCAAGAAAAGTAGTGTGGAAGCAGAAAAAGGCACAATAGATGGAAGTTGTAATCCCGATGATGTTGAAGATTACGACGACGGCGTAGACTTCCCGTACGATGACCCGCCACTAATATGCTGCTTCGGAGCCGTACAAAAGGAATTTTTGCCTACGGTGAGGGTGCACTGGAACCAGATGCACCCGGACATCTACTCGGAGTGGAAGATGCTGCAGTGGGACCCGCCGGAGTTCGCGAGGGCTCCGGGTGGGCCGCCATCAAACGTGGCAGTATCGCACGTGAGGCTTGGGGGTAGAGCTGCTTTCATGGGGAAGGTTGGTGAGGATGCGTTTGGAGCAGAGTTGGTGTTGATGATGAACAAAGAAAGAGTGCAGACTCGGGCTGTTACGTTTGATGGGAAAGTGAGAACTGCGTGTACTCTTATGAAGGTGAAATTTGAGAATGGGAAGATGAGAATGGAGATGGTGAAGGAGGCTGCTGAAGACTCTCTTCTTGCCTCTGAATTGAATCTTGCTGTGCTTAAAGAGGTGAGTGAGACTTGATATGAATGATACTGTTTCTCTAAGTCCAATTGGTTAATTTCCACGATTGAAAGCTTTGATCTTTTGGTCTTAAAAGCGTTAATTATGGGATGTTAAAATTGTTGTGATGTACAATTGCTTCATTTCACTTGTAGTGAAATTTTATTGATATTGAATAAAAATTATGCTGTTGTATCTGCTATGCAGGCAAGGATTTTCCATTTCAATTCGGAAGTTCTTATGTCTCCTTCCATGGAGTCAACTCTTTTCAGAGCAATCAAATGGTCTAAAAAATTTGGAGGGCTTGTATTTTTCGATTTGAATTTGCCACTTCCTTTGTGGAATACGCGTGATGAAACAAGGGAATTTATCAAGAAAGCTTGGAATGAAGCTGACATTGTTGAGGTTTCGAGACAAGAATTGGAATTTCTTTTGGATGAGGATTATTACGAGAGGGAAAGAAATTACAGGCCTCAATACTATGCAGAAAGTTATGAGCAGATGAAGAAGCGGAGAAGTTACTATCATTATACACGTGAGGAAATTGCACCATTGTGGCATAACAAACTGAAGTTCTTGTTTGTGACTGATGGAACACTTAGGATTCATTACTACGCTGCATCATTTGATGGTTCAGTAGTTGGCACAGAAGATGTGCTTATAACCCCATTTACCTGTGATAGGACAGGATCTGGTGATGCTGTTGTAGCTGCTATAATGAGAAAGCTTACCACTTGTCCTGAGATGTTTGATGATCAAGATGTCTTGGAGAGGCAGCTTCGATTTGCAGTTGCAGCAGGAATTATATCACAATGGACAATCGGTGCTGTAAGAGGCTTTCCAACCGAAAGTGCCACACAAAACCTTAAAGAACAGGTTTATGTACCTTCAATGTGGTAGAATGTATTCAAAATTGAAGCATCAAAACATGACTTGCCTGATCGGTTTATTGGTAGAGGATGTGAGGATTTCCTCTAAGGTGAACAAATGAGAACTAGTCCCAGTAGACAATGGTTAGATCACATCTGAATTTTAGGGTAAGAATGCAGTACATGATTCTTCCCGCGAGCAAAAAAAGAGTTCTTATGAGCATTTTCCCTTTCAGCAAATTTTCCATGGTTACTTTTAAAAGCTTTGCAAATTGCTTTCATCTGAACATTAAAACATTCTAGGGGACGGAAACAATTAGATGTATCCATGCGACCAGGCTGTTGCATGAGTTCACTACATTATTTTCAATTTGTGGCAAGGAAGATATTTATCACATCATGAAAAGTACCAGTGCCAAGCAACGGTAAGGTATTTTATGTTTGATGTTTTTACTGCAGATTCCAGTTATTGCTTCCGTCTAAGCTAGGGTAATTACACAAATGTTGATCGGAAAACCAATATGGTTAGCTATGTGATTGGTATTGCTTGATTGAACAGGTATCTAACTGGTTCAAATAATTAGATACGTCTGTTAACTGCATCGATTGAATAATTTTATAGCTTTGCTTATGATGCTTGTTTTTACCACAGCCGATCCAGAAAGCACTTATAACTATGGAATAAAAACAAAGACAGGCTTCCTGTCATGTGTTTGGTCACATGACTACCTTCCTATCAATTGACACTCTTTTTTCCCTTCTTTGCTAAAGTCGTGATATGTTTTCAACAACCATAGTTTTGCCTAAAATGTACGTCAATGCATGTGGTTTGTTATTGTTGCTGATTTGAAGTTGTGGGTTAGTTAATTTTCTAGGCACTTTGTCCATCTTATTCAGGCAACCATGCTTTGAATTCTCTGAAAGATGAAGAGCTTTACAACCTTTTTTGTAGCATCTGAATCTTGGCTGAGTTCATCAACAAGATGCTACCACAAGTTCCAGATGTAATACCTAGCTCGGTTTCTATATGGTTCAGAAAAAGTACAAAATGGGGATAGAATCCATCTGCTTTGAATATGTTAAATAAATAAAATTACAATGAACACTTTCTTCTGCTTTCTTAAATAATGTATAAATCAAACACCTGAACCCCCATCATGGACAAAATGTATATCTATGTTCCTGTGTATATATGCTGATTAATCTATGGATTTGAGCTTTCCTCTTACTCCCCTAAGGAGCTGGTTAGATCCTCTAACATCACTGAAACTTCTGTATATATCTCTGTTCCTCCAGCGCACCTCAAAACTTCTGGTGTGCCAGCCACTCGAAGCAAAATGCACGCCAGCCATCATCAAGGCGATGTGCATTAACAATATAAAACACGAGCAATGTAGTTGAAGAACCTGACTCATTATTTTCCAGATGAGGTTTCAACATTTGGATGAACTCTCTGTACAAGTTTACGGCTACTAATTTGCTCCTGTGACTTACTGCATATGCAGCCGGGAAGAGGATTTGCATAAAAGTTCTCCTCCAACCTCGGCGATTCTCCTGTCTGCCTCAAATATGGTGCTCCAAGCCTGTTGGCATGTATCCTCTTAACTTTTGAAGAGAATTTTTCCCAAGATATTGTGCCATTATCCAACTTATCAATGAGAGCAATAAAGCTTTTCCTGAAACGGAGATCAGATTACTTGCTAGTTCCAACATCAAACCTAGATAAAGATTCAAAGTGGTATAAACATTTGACTTACTTTTCGGGACTGATGGTTGTTTGAAATCCTTCAAACCTCCTATGACCCTGCACAGCTTTGGCCATATTTCCATCGTATGTATAAACAAAAACATCACTTTGGACTGCAACAATATAATCCAAGGCTGCAAGGCGATTCTGGTATGGCTTAAAGGATTCCAACTCTTCTGGAGTTGCTAGAGTAGAATGTGTAAAGACATTAGGGAACTCTTCTCGAAATGCTTCCATGCTCCGACCACCATAGATCTCTCCTGCAACTATGTAGATAGTCGTAGAGGATGAATAGCCCATGGCTTTGAGGAACAGAGCAGCTTCTCTCGGAGACATGGGACAACCACCTTGAAGCCTCTTCTCTATACCATCTATCTCTTTCTCCTTCCAATGTTGGACTTTATACCTCATAATCTTAAGCTTCTCAGCTTCATCTGCAGTGAGGTTGTGGTTGCAACCCGTGAATGCCAACATGTCTTTCTCATATCTGGCATTCACCATTAGCTCATGTCAGAGAACTGTGCTGAATTTCACACTTGGAGAAACATCAATCATTGTGGGAGATCAAATGATGTTACCTTAAGTGCAGAGCAATGTAAGGTTCACTATCATTACGTAGTCGATCAACCAGTAGCTTCCCAAAATCCTCAATCTCTTTTGAGTATCTTAGAGCCTCGTAATTAGCACGACACCTTAGCTTCTGAATAGAACTTGCGAGGCCATTATTAGTCAGTCGTGAATCCGTGTGTGTAAACTTTATAACTTTGTGTTTCTTCAACAAATTTCCCATCTCTACTCTGTAGTAACTAGCCTGAAAAATGGAGCATCAAGGCCTTAAGAGTCCAAGAACACACAGGTTGAAGATGAACAAAGAAAGTGACAAAATGAAACTATCTGCAGACCTTGGACCAAGAAATGGGAGCTTTTACGAGAGCCTTCTTTGCTGCAAATTTAGGAGGCAAGTATTCAACTATGTGAATATCTTCTTTCAACACTTCAATAAAGTGTTTCCAGTCAAAGATGTCTTTGAAAGTGCTGTGAAAAGGGTACAAACGTAAGAACTTCAAAAGAGAGAACAAGCCTATAATGATGGAAGATTACTAAATAAAATTACCTTGGATCTGTCCAGAATGATTGGTGATCAAGAAAAGGAAGAACAAGTGTTGCATTCATCAACTTTGCAATTCCAACCATATCACATATCTGCAGATCAGAACATACATATCATTAAAGCTTCAGATTATGAGGTTACAGGAAAAACATGGCTATAACAGTAAAACTTACTCCTGTTCTCATTTGATTCAATCCGCCATTGGCATGAACCACTAGGTAGCCATTTGTTGCTTTGACTTCTGAAAAAAAAAAGTTAAATATCAGACAAGAACATCAGAAGCAGTAACTGATTTAGTCCGAGGAAAGAACATACGTGATCTTTTGGTTGGTCGAGCTATGCATTGGTAATAGTTACCACTCTTTGGCTTCATCCAAATCTCTTGATTCTGCAAAAATTGACAAGTAAGTGCAGGTTCAGTCACTCCAAAGAACCGAGTTAAGAATGCTACATGTGACCGTTGAAAAGTTGAAAGGCAAAACCATCAACTTACGTGGAAAAATCATTATTTTAACATTACAGAAAAGTAAATGATGGACATCGGCCAGAGCCACCATTAGCCGCTGAAAATTCAATTCCAGCCCGCTAAGAATTTTCAGTCAAAAGGAATCCCAGATAATATCAAACCATTTACATGCCGTAACTAGATGATTGAGACGGTAATTTGTGCAACAAGGATCGTGAAAACTGAATCTAAGAGAAGGATAATAAATCAAAGAACAGATTTTTTTTTCCCGGGAACCAAACGGAAAACGGTGGAAAATTTCGGAACTCACAGATAACTTCTCTAAGCGACGCTTAGGCATGGCGGCTCTCTCAGCGACGACGCGTTGAGCCATGGCCCATTCTTCTTTGAACGTTCGAATAATTATAAGGCTATTCTCTCTCGTCCTCTCCACGTGATGACTCAGAAACGACACCTTAACGAACACCGATACGACCACCATTAACATTAAAACACCCAACAGCTTACGGCCCATGTTTTTGCCGGATCTCAAACTCTGACCCCACGATGCCATCCCATGACAAGCGTCCTCGAGACCAAGCAACCACGCCTCTGGTAAAAAGCAGAACACTTTCCTCCTTAGAAGAAGGTACCTTATAACAGGGTGGTGGTGATGACTACAATGGTTATGAAAGAAATGGCTATGGTGGTGATGATGGTGGTGCGCTCCAGATGTCAAACCGTTAACGTTGCTCTCCTCGTCGGTTGCGTCGGTTTTGTCGGCGGTGTCAACGCGTCGTCGGGTGGTGGTCGGACACGGGGCGGTGGTGGCGGAGCCACCGGGCGACATGGCCATTCAATCACCAACAGGACAAGAAGTAAAAAGAAAACAGAGCAAAAAACAGAGAAAATGAAAAAGATGAGAACTTTGTCTCGAAATCAATGGAATTAGAAGGTGAGATGAAAAGGGTTGCTCGATGAGTCCGTGTGGTGGTCGGAGAGCGTCCGAAATGGAAGGGAAGCATATGCGAGAATTGCTATCTCTTGTTACATTGGAGAGTTTTGTGTTAGATTTATAATGGTGGCTTTTGTGCTCTTCTTCATGTCATATGTTTTGTTTTTATGGAGTTTAGTATGGTTTTTGGGACATGTTGGAGTTTTAATCATTGAAAGGACTCAATAGTTAAGGTATTGTAAAGTCTTATTCATATTTATGTAAGATTATGATATATCAAATTTTAGATTGCCTTTATCTCTAATTTTTTTAAAATTATATCTCTTAAATTTGAACAAGTTATTTGCCTTTATATGTTTAATCTTGTATGATCAAGTGCAATTTTATATGAGGTGATTGACAATCTTCATTATAATTTTCTAACTAACAAATCCATAAAAAGGAAGCATCTTTTAAATTGGAAATTAAATAATTAAAAAAATAAAATCAAGTGACTTTTGAATTGACAAAAAATATATATTAAAAAGTAAGTCATCCATCTAAATTAGAAAACAAACAACAACTAGGAATAGTAAAGAGAGGCAAATGGAAATTTGATAAATTTAAAAATAAAATGATGCTTTAGGATCATTTTTAACATATAAATAAATAATGTGATTGGTTTAAATTTTTTTGTTAAATTATAAATTGTAATAAATAATAAATAATTGATTTATCTATCAAAAATCCAAGATGGATATAAATTACAATATATACCAATGGTTATTTTGTATATATCCAATCAATCATAGGAGATATGTTATTCTTTTTAAAAGCAAGCAAATAGCATGCACTGGAGTATCTATCTTGACAAAATATTGTAGATGTATTAGATATTAGAATTTAGATTGCACCACATCGAAAATAGAGTAATTATATTTTTCAATTAAAATAGTCCTAATTTCACAAATTTTATTATAACAAAATCCCCAAAGATGTATTGAAATAATCAATTTAAAAGTGTCTAATTTAAAAAATAATAATCTAGTACTAAACTTTTTAAAATAAATATTATTTTTGCTGATACGATTAATAAATGGATATTCATATGTTGTTTAATGGGCACTCGAAATAACATTTTAATTTGATTTATACAAATTTTAAAAAATTAATTTTTTTTGACTATATGCATTTTTAATCACAAAATTAAAATTTTAATCCTTCCTTACTCTTGTTCACAAGAAACTATTATCAATTAGTAAAATAATGCATCACCAACCACCATATGAAAATGACCTCACAAATTAAATTAAATCATTATCATATCTTACACAATACTAGCATCTTTGCTAGTTAAGAGTAATGTTGCGTACTACTTAACTTCCTCAGATCTTGCATTCAGTATAATTTTTATTGAGTTGTTATCATCGTTATATCATATATTACACAATAATCACTTTAGCTCAACACTCAATTGTTTGTTATATCTTATGATATTATACAAAGGATGCAAATTAAAAATATCTTATTTCATTTGCCATTAATCATATCATATGATAAGAAAATTCTATAATTATTTTATAATTTGAAAAATATTTTATAGTTATTCTTTTCCATTCACTAAAATATAGACAAGTATAGATCGTGACCTCTATTATTTTTTATAACATATAGATGAACAATTTATATTCTAATTTAAAAAAGTTATTTTATAATTACAATCTGATTCATTCAAATATAAATAAGTATAAATCACGATCTTTATTATTTATATAACAAAATAAGTATATCAATGAAGAAATTTGTTTTTTTCATTCTCTTTCGAGTATTCCTTCGGGAATGACTTCTTGGCTTCATCATGATTTAGCTGGTGTTATGTACTTGCGCTAGTTTATTTTGTTTTCGAGCTTTGCTCACCATTTTGTTACCAAAAGAAAAAAATGAAGAAATTTGTTTTTTAATCATTAAAAATTATTTGATAAATATTTAAATATTTAAAATGTTTCTTCATCCATATACTTATTTGTTATTTTTAAATATTCGTTATTTTATAAAAATAAAAAGAACACTTGAAATTTGAATATTTCCTTTTTTTCCGTTAAAGATGATGTAATACATGGTTGGTAAGAAAAAATAAATAAATTTGAGAAAGCGACAAATTTATTATTTATTATTTATTATTATTCTCATTTCAATGAACCACACACATACGGAATGTCATACGCTTCACACGTATATACACATAACTAACAACATGTCGCTAAACACGCGGCGGTTTGCGTTGACAGAGTAGATCTTTGACTTTGCCAAATGTCTAGCCGTTGGATCTCATCATTGTTTGAGACAAGATTGATTCGGGCAATCATTGGGTTGTAGTGGTGCAGCATAGTACCACAGGATGTGAAGTACCTAACTAAAACCTCCCGTTGAATAGTCTTAAGTTAAGAGTGCGGTTCCAATCACGCAAGTATTGGAAGCCAGAAACATAAGATTTTGCGCGTCACATAAGAGAATCACAAGAAATAATTTAGAAATAGAAGGGCACGTTCAATTTATTTTTTTTAATCTTTGGTTAGGTAAAATGAATATAAAATTAAGCCAAACAGTATTATATAAATATCAAAATAAATATTAAAGTT
>JAOQMR010000004.1:26565738-26589605 GCA_027563865.1 Erythroxylum pelleterianum
CCAAACACATCATTGATACAGATTGAGGGTGTTAACACTAAAGAGGAGGTAGCATGGTACTGTGGTAAGAGAATGGCTTATATTTACAAGGCTAAGGTGAAGAAGAATGGAACACACTTTCGCTGCATTTGGGGTAAGGTTACAAGGCCTCACGGTAATAGTGGGGTGGTTCGCGCAAAGTTCAAGTCTAATCTTCCACCCAAATCTATGGTACTTCCATTTATCTAGTTCTCTTTGATTTAGAAATGGTCATTTTGTTTTAATTTTTGATTTGGGTCTTCGTTTTCTTTTTCCAGGGAGCTAAAGTTAGAGTCTTTATGTACCCCAGCAACATTTAAGGTACAATTCAGCTGCTTGTACTCTTCTATAGTTGGAATGCTTTGGTTTGTGTTTGCTTTAGTTTCAAGTTAGGCCGGTTTCTGTAATGTCAGATACTCAGCCATTAAATATCAGTATATGACTAAGGACTCAGATTAGCTTGTGGCAATTGATTCCTGAAGGATTGTACTTTGTTTTAATTTGTTCTACTGGAAATTTTTTTAAAATGCCTTTTCATCCTTTGTGAAAAATACAGCGCGTGCTATGCCGTTGTTTAACTTGGTTGCCTATAGTATAAATTTCGAAGGTTTTGTATTGAACCTCCGCAGCCAAAAGTACTTGAAATTTTGATAGTGGGAGTTTTCTAGTTATGATGTCTGTCATGAGTGTTTAAGAGCTCACGTACTAGGTTCAAGACCTTGTCAAAATCAATCTTTATAATGCTCATTTTCAGCTTATTTCTGACTGTTGCAAGTGTTGTTTTCATCTGCTAGTCTGCAATTTTAGTTAGGAATCTGTGCTCTTTCTGATTTAGCAAGGTCTTTGTTGTTGGGAGAGCAATATATTGTGAAAAACACATAACATTTATATCCATGTTGTTCCATTGGTTTTATGCTTGAAGTTGGAGTCTGATGGTGTTCATTGGCTTCTTAATCCAACTTTCCTCATTTTAGGAAGATATATTCCTTTCTTTCTTCAGCATCTTTTCTGTGGTGTTGTTTTGCAGTGCAATGATTCCTGATCAAAAAGAAGTATTCTTGGTGCTGCAGTTCTGGTTGGGAATTAGAAATTGCAATCTGAAACGCAATATGGATCGAGCTTAGATTTTGTAATGAGGAGTGACACTAGGTACAGGTGCTTTTTTTGTATGGATTCTGACATTATTCAAGATTTATCCTGAAATTTGGACTTCAGAACTTTTGAATCCCTGGCGCTTATGTTGCATTCAAAGATCACTAATCTTATGGACTGAAACATTCATTCATTCTTTTCCTTTGACCTTATCAAGTCTTGCACTTACTGTTTTTAAATGCTGCAAGGGCAATTACTGGATCTATCTGCCATTTTGTGGGTTATTCCAGTGGTTTTGCTCTGGTCTAAACCCATAGAGAAAGACAAAACTAACGTGAAGTCAACACTATCTACTGTGCTGTGTTAATGTAATTGTGCGCCATTCTAACCTAGTTTCAACATATAGTCTATGTAAAACCAAACATCGAGTACATCATAGCCTGAGGGAAAGAAAGCCGAGGAAGGAATGGAAAGATATTGTGCTGCAAACAGAAACTAAAAATGCAGCTTTGTATAAGTGTAGTTTACACCGACATTAAAAAGGGTTCGGATCCAGCCTGAAGTTATCTGGTAAAGTTCGATTACGAACTTGAGTTGTTTGCATCTCCCAGCCTAAACCTGCATTTTTAAGCCTGAAGCTGCCCGGCAAAAGCAGCTTGGACATGCTGTTCATTGTTGGTTGCACTACAGACGAGATTAAAATTTGAAATCATGATTTAGCTAGTTTTGCTTCTCTTGCTTTAAAACTAAACCAAATTTCGTATATGGAAACTGTGTTTTCAGGCGTGGCCACTATCTACAAAGCACTTGATTGCTTGGTGATGTGCTCATGAGATGCCCTTTCCTATTCACCATCCATTCAATGTCGATAAGATAAGTGGTGCATATGGACATTCATATTCTTCTACCACCTGCTTCTAAAGAATGCTTGTTCTGTAGATAAAATTTGTCCTAAAGTTCTGCACTAGCTCCGTTTTCTTTTGGCGGCAAGAGATGATAATGGTTCGGAGTTTTATATAAAACGACTTTTTTATATAAAAAAAATCTGGTTTTGGACAAAATTGACTGGCTCTTTTGAACATAAGTTCGGCCTAAAATTTGACTAACTCGAATAAGGTTGACCCGAAACTTGATTAACTTGAGTGGGATTGGCTCAAGCTGGCAAATTCAGCAGAACTACCATGTGTTCCACGTCCCAAAAGACTGATTCATTTGGGAGGACTCAGTTTAAGAAGAAATCCGAATTGTTCTTTCAAATGGAACACCGAGATCCCGTGTCATTGCTGACTCGAATTTCGATTAAAAAACAAGTTTCTTTTGGAGTTAGCCTCTCACGTTACTTTAGGTGAGGACAACCTTTGCCTAATATAATACAGTACTTCATACGCTGCGAACCGCAATCTACCTCTTGCCAAACATCATTGTTTCAGTGTCTTTATTGTTTACTCACCATAACATTAGAAAAGCTTACATTTTTATGTAGCAACTAGTGCCTTATGGTGAAATTCTATCGTTAACCCTTTTATGGAAATTGCAAGCAAAACGTAAAAGCAGTCACGTTTCTTATTTGGGTTAGTGGCTAAGCTAAATCTGGCATTAATGGCGGATGACGAAGATTAGCAGAACGATAAGAAACAAAAGGACAAAAGAGAAGGAAAAAAGAAGTATTCCAATAGGACCAGCTGGCTAGTTGGTCTATTTTACCAATATTCGACCTTCAAAGTATTCATATTTCCTCCTCCCATAAATACCCTATTGCGTTGCCTATTTCACCTCCCCATTGTCTCTTCTCTAACAGACTATAATATTAGTATAGCAGTCACTACTTCTCTTTTCGGCCTTGGAGACTTTTTTTTGTGAAGATGGTGGCCGATACCAAGGGCAAAAGTGATATCTCCCTTGCCGGAACCTTTGCTAGTAGTGCTTTTGCCGCTTGTTTCGCGGAGGTATTGATTCAAAGTTGAAGCCTTTTTATCATTAACATAGAACTGTTATTGTTAGCTTTGATTACCCAGATCAACCCTTTTGTTGCTTCAATGATGTTTGAATAATTTATTCGAGAATAGTTTGATCTAAGCGTGCAGTGATCTCTACCCTGCATTTGTTAAGGTGTTACTTCGGTGTTCTCTTTTGGGTTTATGATATCTGCAGGTGATGAATCCTGATTACTCGACTTTGTGATCAGTGATGCAATAAGCACGGCTCTGTTCCTAACCCCTTCTGGGGTTTTCTTTACTGATTCAAATCATCATTATTGTCACATATTGTGGTGGTCAAGTCTCTATTCACATCCTTTTCGCATTCATAGTGAGCTTTCGTTGGACAATTCACCTTTTTAAAATCACTGTCTTCCCTTCTTCCCTCTCTTCCACTTAAAGATTGTAGCTTTAGCGTCACAGCTAGTTCTTAACCAGGTGTTGGTTCTTGCTAATTTGAAAGACCTTTGAGAGGTTGACAAGCGAATTTCAGCTAAAAACGTATATAATAACGATTTATCGGTGATTCAAGAACTGTGGATGTTGATTCTTGAAGGTTACGTTGTCCCCAGTCGGTTCCAACTGCGGGTGAATGTTGTTGTTGGCTTTGTTTGGCTAGTGAAAAGTTCTTTTTGGTAATCAATATGGGATAAGGTGGCTAAAATATCACATGTACATTTCTTTCCATTGTATTCTTCAATGGAAAAGATTCATTTTTGCTTTTTAATTCCCAGCAGCTGCTTGTATTTAATGCAGATTTGTACAATTCCTCTGGACACTGCTAAAGTTAGGCTTCAGCTGCAAAAAAAAGCTGTTGCAGGGGAGGCATTAGCCTTACCTAAATACAATGGTATGTTGGGCACAGTAGCTACCATTGCTAGGGAGGAAGGTCTAGCGGCACTCTGGAAAGGTGTTGTACCAGGTCTTCATCGTCAATGTCTATTTGGAGGCTTAAGAATTGGGTTATATGAGCCAGTGGGTTTCTGAAACTTTTCCTTTCCTTGAAATTGATCATTCATTTTGCTGGTTTTGGTGTATTTATGTAAGAGTAAAATGTTGGCAGGTGAAGAACTTGTACGTCGGAAATGACTTTGTTGGAGACGTTCCCTTGAGCAAGAAAATTCTTGCAGCACTCACAACAGGTAAATTTCTAAACAGATACATTAGTACATAGAAAATCTGTCAACTTTTATGTACATCTTCTTCTCTGATATTGGGCAAGGTTTACTATTTTCTATATCAGCTACAAGTGCCTTCATTACTCTAACCATTACTATAAGCCACTATTGCTGTAACACCTTGTCCTCTGGAGACCTTAACTGTGCTTCTCTCATGAAACAGGTGCTCTTGGAATCACGGTGGCAAACCCGACTGATCTTGTGAAGGTTAGACTTCAGGCTGAAGGAAAATTACCACCTGGTGTTCCAAGACGCTACTCTGGAGCTTTGAATGCCTATTCCACCATTGTGAGACAGGTTGTGTATCTATACTGCAGGACAAAATAAAAACTTAAAATAAATGCTTCATCTCTTGTTCTAACTTGGTCAAACGTATCAGGAAGGAGTCACGGCACTTTGGACTGGGCTTGGACCGAATGTAGCTCGGAATGCTATCATAAATGCAGCTGAACTGGCGAGTTATGATCAAGTGAAGCAGGTGAATGTGAAGAGTTTCTTCTTTTGTATGATGGGTTAAACTATTTCTCCATTGCTAAAACTGAATGATTTCCATGCAGACAATATTGAAAATACCTGGATTCACAGATAATGTTGTCACTCATCTGTTTGCTGGCCTTGGGGCAGGTTTCGTTGCTGTTTGTATTGGTTCTCCAGTTGACGTGGTAAATTTCTACATGTACATACGAGCTCATCAGCCATGAGTTTATGATCTGTTTTAAAGTGCCTTCTGTTTGTGTATATCAGTAATTAGGATCTAACATGAAGTTAAGTCAATTGTTTCTTTCTCCACGTCAATTCCTCTATGGCAGAAGAAACTCCAGCATTACGTATGTATAGTTTGCTTCACTGGTTCTGAATATGTTTGGTTGTGCAATGTAGTAATCGCATTTACCGGACATAGTTGTTATGATTTTATCTTTACCAGTGTCAGATCAATGATTTACTAATTTGTTTGCTTGTCAGTGCCTTGACTTTATTAATGTCTTAATAACAAATTCATTTATTGACTTTGAAACCCTTTTCTTTGGCAGGTAAAGTCAAGAATGATGGGAGATTCTGCATACAAAAGCACTCTTGACTGTTTCGTTAAGACTTTGAAGAATGACGTAAGTCTGTTTCTATTTATTTCAATACCGGTTTCTGAGAAATCGAAAATCTCAAACTTCTGGTGACTTAGTTGTGAAAGCATTTACTTAAAACAGATTAATTTCGTTTCACCAAATCGAAAATCTCCAATTGTTTCGCCTTATGGATGGCATGATTAGACAAGCATTTGCGAGCCTTTCTTCCAGCTGAATATGCTAATGTATCAGATTCATGCTTAGATTCTCTTAAGAAGTTTTAAGTTAAAAAGCCATTGGAATGGTTTGTGTTGTAGGGACTTTTGGCTTTCTACAAGGGCTTTATCCCAAATTTTGGAAGGCTGGGTTCTTGGAATGTGATCATGTTTCTAACCTTAGAACAGGTAAGAGTTGAAAACCAAAGTCTTTTTCTCTCCATTTGGTTATCTGTTTTCACCCTCACATTGTCACTTCTACTTTTGTTCATATGCAAAGTGCAAGATTGTGGCTGCAATTAGGGTTGTCATTTTTGGTCCGGTCCGGCCGGCTTGAAGTCAGGCCTGGGCTTAAAAGAACAACCTAACAAAAGGACATCGTTTTAGTATCAGCTCAAGTGGGTGTGGACCAGCCCGATCCATTGCAAACCCTAATTGCAACGTGTTTCTTGTTTTGATGTCAATTTGAGTGGTTGTGGATCGGTCGGTTCGGGCCCATTTCAATCCTACTTTGTTTCCGATGCATATATACACCTATTTTTAACACACTTTCCATTTCTTTTGCTTTTCTTCTCTTCTTGTTACAGGCAAAGAAATTTGTTAGAAGTTTGGAATCCTCATGAAGATGATAAGAGAGTAGTTTTTGATAGAATAATGAGCCAAAGCTCTAATCTTTTTTTTTTTTCCTAATGGTCTTGCTAGTTTTGGTTCAAAGAATTCTGGAAAACAAAAACTTTTTGAGAAATTCAGGAATTATTTCTTTTAGGAAAAGAAATTTATTTCTATGCTTCAAGCTATGTTGTACTGTAATAATTATCTCAGAAGTAATAATATAATCAACAATTTCTACATATTTATTCAATTATTTATAAATTATTGGATTTTGTTTCTGGATTTTTTAGTGAAAAAAAATCCAATCTAAGTTGTAAGAGGTGTTATTTAAACTTCTTTATTTGATAATATAATTTTCTTATATAGAAATTGTAAAATATGTTAGTAACATTAAATGATTCCAAATAAAAACATTAAATGATTCCGTACTTATTGATGTAGATAATGATATTATAAAATCAGTATTTTATTTTTTTCACTTTTTTTTTTTGAAAATGGAAGAATCCATAGTTGTTCTCACGTGGATACGTACTGGGTAAATTTTCGAATTGACGCAATAGGTTGCAAATCATGTCAATTGGATATTTCGCACTAGACAAGCCTTGTACGACAGGCTCGATCGAGAGAGCGTAAATAGAGAAATTCAAACAAAAAACCTTTTGATCCCATGCCTTCTCACTTCAACTCGATCACTCCCTAAGGAGCAAAATATTGTTTGAACATAACTTTTTTATTTCAAACTAAACTTAATCACATTACAATTTAGAAATTAAGCTTAAATTAACTTTGAAATTATAAAAAGGTTTAAAGACATTTTTTGAGATTTAATTCTTTATTTTTAAATGAATAAATTAGCTCAACCGGTTTTTTCCGGTTTAAATGTAAAAACATTAAATTGTCAATTAACCTTCAAATTTATCAATAGGTAAGGATTCTTTAATTTTATACAATCTTTAGTTGATTTTATTACAGTTTAATACACGTTGAATCTTTTAAATCTTAAACTTTTGATCTTACCAGTTGAACCTTCGGTTTAATTTTTAAAACATTGTTTTTTATCTTATTTATGTTGAATTATTTTAATTTATATACACATTTAGTAATGAATTTAACAAAAATTTAATAAAATATTATCGATATCTAGAAACGCAGTCGTTTCGATTTCGAAGTGAACAACTATAAGTCTATAACGAACGCCGTCATTTTCTGTCCTTTCCCCTCTCACACTGCTCCTGCATATTCCGATCCAAGAGAGGACCCGAACCCGAATAACCGGATCCGAACGCCGTCGATTACGAAACCGTTAATTTCGTTGCTAAAAGCGTTGTAGTATTGGTTAGAATTACTTACAATGTCGAAGGCGCTTCAAATTAGGCTTATAAAGCCCTCGTCGGAGAGCGGCGGAGTGGCTAAGCCGTCGCCGGCGGAGAGCGTGACTGTGGCGTGCCCCGAACATCTTGTCCTCGCCGATCTCCCGGTGGCCAAGGGCGTTGGTCCGGCGACGAGTGCAATTACGATTAAGACAGTGGGGAGGAGGTCGCGTCGGCAACTTGGCGAGAGGGTTCACTTTTGCGTTCGTTGTGATTTTCCAATCGCTATCTATGGACGCTTGGTATGTCCTTGTTAAGGCTTTATTTATCCTTTTTGGTTCTTCTCAAAGTTATTTGGGCTCATTACCAGAAATTTGGGGATTTTTGAACTGAGTAGATATCAAATTTTGGGGACGCAAAGTTCTTTGTTTCTGTTTATGTCTTGATCATGTGAACAGAACATTAATCTCTTACAAGTGCAAAGTAATTCCTTTTGGAGGTAGGAATAAGCTTGAATCTTAGTTTATGGGAGCTAATACCCAATTATACTGTTTAGTTGCTTGTTAATATGATTGAAGTTTTTCTTTTTCTTCTTTGACACAATTGAAGTAATGATTTTAGAACTCCATTCTCTTGTGATGTTATCTTCATTTAGTAGGTTTTCGGAGCTGCGACATAATCTGGATTTTGTTGATTGATTTAATCTTGTTCTCATCTTTATAGGTTTCGTGAGATTGTGTGATTTTGTTGTTTTCGTTATGTTCTTTTCTCATTCCTTCTCTCATGGATGTACCTCTTAAGTTGAATCTTGGAGCATTTTAAACTCATTAACATTTTGTGGATCATATTTTCCTTTTTGACATGATTATCTCATGCAGAGCCCTTGTGAGCATGCCTACTGTCTGGATTGTGCAAGAAGTGATTCAATCTGCTATCTGTAAGTAGACATCTAAATTTATGCTAGTAATCTTTGTTGCTGAACTTTATATTACTTTAATGTGAATTTTTTCTTTGGGAATTTTCGTAACGTTGTTACTCTCTGTCGACTATTACCGAGCTGCAGAGTTCAGAATACTGTTACCTTACAGCTTATGGGCATTTGGCCACTTTGGCATTTGCGGTTGATTAAGAAATGAACTGAATGAATCATTGCTTATTTCTCTTGAAACACAGTTGTGAGGAACGTATACAAAAGATTCAGACAATCAAATTGATGGAAGGGATCTTCATCTGTGCAGCTCCTCATTGTCTCAAGTCTTTCCTAAAGAGAGGTGAATTTGAAACTCATATCCATGAGAGTCATGCTGATCTTCTACACCCAAATGCAGAGAAAGAGGACTGCCTGGAATCAGAGGTTCAAAGTATGAGACAACCAACTACTTCTGATTCCACAGTTCGAGGTCTCACAAGGCCAGTTATTTCACCTGGTTCAAATACTCAGAATCTTGATTCTGAAGACAAAGCCCGCCGGCAGCAAACAAGAGAACAGTCGCTTCCGAGGCCAGTGATGCAACCACCGCCGCCATTCTTTGGGCAGGCCCAAAACTACAACTCAGAACCCTATGCTGACAATGCTCCCCCTGGCCTCCCGAATCATTTTCAAAATAGCATACAGATAAACCCCCAACCGGAATCTAGCCACTATTCAGACAAGCAGCAAGGAGTTTTATCCGAGTCTTCAATACCAGAATACCCGCCCATGAATGTCATGCAACCGCCTAACTTTCTTATGCCTATGAATTCCAATCCTTTGATGACTCCTCAATTTGCAGTTCCTCCTTTTCAACCTGAAGGAGCTCAGTCATTCTATGGTGCTCCCTATGAGATGGCCCAGATGGCTGGACCTAATTCTGCCCAGGAAGTTGGACCAGAACAAGGGTCTTTGCTGGGATTTCCACCAAGACCACCGCCAGGTGTCAATTTTATGCCAAATTATCCTCCGCCGTGGAACACTGAACCAGCATCAGGGGCCCAGGGAGGTCCGGATGGTTTTGGTAGCTTGTCAGATTCTCAGGGCAATGTCGCATGTTATCAAGGAGATTATGGAAGGAATCCTGGAGGTCTACCAATGCTTCCTCCTCACCCAGCCTCTGGCAACAGGGCTATGGAACTTGTGCAGAGTAGCAACCCTATGGAACTCAGGGATGGCAAAAGCATATCAACACCACAGCCCTTTTCACCTCTGCCGCCACCTCCACCTACCTTATCGCATTTGTCGCAATCCAGGCGAGCTAAATACTATTCAGGTGATATGGGTCATGACGGACAAGGATTCAGATGGCAACATGAAAACCGTGATAGCTTTGGAGGTGGTCAGGATTAGATTAAAGGCCTAATGTATTTTCTCCTCAAATTTATTCTTTGACTGGACTTGTCTTAATCCCCTTTTTGATTAACTTGTCTCTTCTTGGTGAAGAAAACAGTTTATTATGAATTTAAGGTATACAGTCTGTTGTGCATTTTAGCTCTTTTGAGTCTACAAAGTTCACAATTGAATGAAGTTGATTAGGCCCGATCTTGTGAGTTTGTGAACCTAACAATTCATATCCAAATTCCACAAAATTTACAAGCAAATTGGAAACAAATTGGTTAGGAGATCATATAAAGTATTTGCTGTATGACACCAAAGAAACCATCACTTGTCATTTAAGTATCTTCATCTCAATTCCAGCTATTTGAAAGTCAGAAACACCTATACAATTTCTCACATGAAGTGAAAGAAAGGAAACAAGAAAGAGGGAGAGAAAAGATCAAAATACAATGGACAAAAGGAACCAGGAAGCAATCTCCCAAGTTTTGAATTTATGGCAAAGACAAGTTTCTCATCCCGAACACTCTGTAGCACCTTTCAAAAGACCACTTCAGAAATTTCGTCAAGTAATCAGCTCAGTTTCTGTTTCTCCAAAATCCAGTTTTGAACTCTTCCAACACACTCAACGTTGAACTTTGCATACAAGTGACGTAGTTTTCTGAATGCAAAGTTGATGTGTTTATCCACACAATCTTCATATCTCTCATAGACTGCAGGGACTGTGAGAATGATAACAAGGCCTGAAATAGAGATAAAATGGACAATCAGACCATAACTTTTGGATAACAGAGACTTCTAGCAGGGCATAATCAGTCAATTGCTGAACAGGATGAACCTATTCTAACCCAGAAACAATACACTTGTTTCTCCCTCCGCAATAAACACTAATCATCGAAGTAAAACTTACTGATATAGCCCAAAGTGAGCATATCTGTTAGGCCCCCGACTACAGATATCAGCAACAGATATGCAGCAACTTTGAAGTACAAGTTTGTGTCTTTGCCGAGTGCAATGTCCTCGAAAACAGAGAGCAGATCATTGACACGATTCCGGACCAATCCGCTGATTTCCTTCACCATTTCTTCCGATAGATGCAATACTGGTAAAGGAGGAGGAGGTCTGCTCAAGGGATAGGAGAACAGAAAATGAACAAATAAATTCAAGTTCCAAGGATCATCATACCCCATACAAAGTTCCTGATTCACCAATGTCACAAATGACAATGTTCAAAGTTCCCTTTCTAAAGAGGTTTACGTAACATACCAATTACTACATATCTGCAATTAATTCATATCAGATTGTCTAATTCCAGGAACATCAGGACATAGAAGACAGTACCTCTTCAATGGAAATTAAGAAATTGGAAATTACCTGTTAAGTATAGCTGCAGATTTGGCCCAAAGGAACAGAATGGTAAGTAGGAGGAGAAGAACACTAGAAATGAGAGACAACAGAGTATATCCTGATCTCTCAAAGACCACCCAAGACGATAAAGTTGCCAACAGTATGCCCAAAGTAACGTTCTTTTGCCTCCATAGTATCACATCTGCGACTGTTGAAAACAAAGAACAAGCATGAAACTTTTGATCTCATTAAAGATACCCATTTGATCGGAGACAATCCTGTCAACTCCTAACATGAATTTCTTGAAAAAGGTAATACATTTCCCAATTATCAAACGAATGATTTATGTAATGCACATGACCAGAATGCAAGAGTAATTGAACGTGGAAGATGTTCAAAACTGTTAGAGAAACATACCAGAACCTCCGCCCAGGATCTCATGAACAGTTCTCTGTCTGTTAAACAACCGATCGGATGAACCCATTTGAGCAAAACCCAAAAATCGAAACTTTGAACAATCTTCAGATCTCTTAGAAAGAGAGCCGATCGGTGGAAGAAAGAAAAGGGAACAATGGGTTTCTTACCCTTTTTTTCTATCTGACGACTCCCTTAAATCTTTACTATTTTTTCCCCATGTTTTACTTTTGGCTGAGGAGCCAATGTACATTGATACGAATTGGATATATTCTAAAAAGACGTGGTCTTTTCTCTTCATGTTCCAGCCTAAAAGCACCATACCACCCATTTCTTTTTTTTAGTCTTACTTTCGTCTTGTTTCAATGAATTTCCAACTTGTTATTTAATTGAATTGTTTGTGTATATATAAACAGAGTCGACAATTGGAGATTGGTGGGGGCAGAGGTGAAGAAAGTTTTGTGACTCTTGATGGGCTTACTAAGTGTGTTACTTACTGGTTTCGTAGCTTGAAGTGTGGCTTTGTTTCCCCATGTTTTCTTACCTCTGGAATGTATACTAAATAGATTATCTGATAAACGTAATAACCTCAAATCACGGAGTGTCAACGACTTGAATCTTCATCTTCATGAGTTTTAAGGACGCTTAAGATGGCCAACTTTCTAGTTTTGTCATTTTGCGGCAAAAGGAAGTGGAGTTTCTGGCCGTTTTGTTAAGAGTTATGTTGAACCAGACTCGCAATTTTTTATTTCAGTCCAGATCAGCCTGGTCGAGTGGGCGCGTTGGAGCCAAAACAATACCGGTTAGTTTGAATCATTCGGACCCGACCAGTTTACCATCCCTAGCCTTTATAGCTAATGGACTAAGATGCATAAGTAAAAGCAAGAGTTCAGTAATTGTGACATAACATTAACTGATGCAGTATAGAAAGGAGAAATGCACGAAACCTAGCATGATATCTTGAATAATGTAGATCTTTATAGCTGAATTGTTATTCATCCTTTAATCTATAGTTTAAATCTATTTCAACAAAATGTACAAGGAATGTACATTGTTGTTTAATTTAATGACCCCAGAACAATGTGCTCAAAACATCCTACCTGCAATGAACCATTGTCACTCAGAAAATTATGAATCTGAAAGCATATATTTTCCTATTCAGTTTGTGCTCCACTTAACTTCATCTTTCGAAGGAGTATTAGCTTCAACAGCAGCCTCTCGCAGGGAAGAACCGTCTTTGCTGGCAGCTATCTTGGATTTCAAATTCTGATCTAATTCTGAAACAACTTGTTGATATACAACAGAATCCGGCTCAGTAACACCACCTTCGTTAATAGGAGTCACTGAGTTACAGGCTTTTGAAGAAGTATTAGATTCAGTAGCAGCCTCTGAAAGGAAAGAACCCTCCTTGCTGGCAGCTATGGCAGGTTTTAAATCCTGATATTCTATTTCTGGAAGAACTTCAACTGAATCGTGCTGAGTAGAACCACCTTCTTGAAGAGCAATCACTGAGTGACAGGGTTTTGAAGGAGCATTAGATTCGGCAGAAGCCTCTGGCAGGAAAAAATCCTCCTTGCTGGCAGCTATTGCAGCTTTCAGATCACAATCTTCAATTTTTGAAAGAACTTCAAGTGAATCCTGCTGAGTAGAACCACTGGTTTTTGAAGGATCGCTGGATTCAGAAGCAGCGTCCAGCAGGAAAGTATCCTCCTTGCTGGCAGCTATTGCGGCTCTCAAATTACGATCTTCTATTTCTGAAAGAACTTCTCGATATGCAACAGCATCCTGCTGAGTAGAACCCCCTTGGTTAAGTGCATTCATTGAGTTGCAGGCTTTTGTGATCCTCTCAGCATCTTCAGGAGACAGCCACTGTCCATAGCCATTAGAAGCTTCAGATGATGTGATGGGGAACTCTTTTGGGAAGTTCCCTCTCACCAGGAATATGCTCCAGCCAGAGCTGCTCAAAGAGTCAAGATAAGCTGCCAGATAGAACTTTGAAAGATGCTGCGGAGCCACATAGAAACTGTCAAAATTATACCATTCCCTGTTTACTTTCCTAATACAGAACCAATGGTCATGCAAGTGACAAATAAAAGCATTCTCCATATCAGGGTTAATCTGTGCGGACTTAGCAAGTGGACTGTTCAAAGGAATGGCTTGCAAGTCCCATACTTCTAAAGCCTTCTGCAGAACCTGTATTAAGTATTTTCTGAAAACGTTAACTTTTGGACAACTTCAATAAATTTCTGCGTAACAAGTTGCCAATTGAACTAACAATGCTCACGTGCATCCTCAATAAGAACTAATTCAATTTAATTTACAACATCACTCGAAATTTCTAAAAATACATCATTTTCTGATCAAAGGGCTTACCTGGTTCGTTTATAAATATGGAATAAAATATGGCAATATAAGAGAGATATTCATAACCAATTATGCCTTGATGCATCAACCACATAAAACGCTCCTAGAAAAGGTTAACTGTGGATCAAAACCATGGAACACATGACTCTTTAATGTTGCACCACTATTGGTATTGAGTTGTAGCATCCCTAGTATTACTTGAAGGAAAAAGGAAACTAAGTATGGGATCTTTAAAATTCAGACCCTTGTTTCTAGCAAAAGATGGAATGTGGTTCTTTTCTCAATTGCAATGTATTGAACCATTAAAAGTCTGATGATAAACAGCTACATCCAAGTAAATTTATCCTAGTCGATGCAATCTCCAATTAATTCAATTTCCGGTTTAACAACAAATTCATGTTCAAAGAAAACAATGTGATTTGGTTGTATTATAATGCTTCCATGTTTAAACCTTCTCCTTCAAGTATAGTTCTAATAATTAAATCTCAAACTCGTTAATATGTGTCCATCTAAGATAGCAAATGGGTTATTAGCATCCACAGCAATACAACGCCAACTCAGTTGGTCAAATGTAAACTTATCCCTGGATCCTGTAAGTGGCAATTAAAGAGTTACCTTAATATTTCATTAAATTTTTGTTTGCGCATAGATAAGTTAGACCACTTAAGTATGTGTTACAAAGTTACTTATGCAAATCTCCTCTCAAACGGTATTTGGACTTATCTAACCTTCTACCCTCACCAAATATATATGGAAATGGAAGCTCCAAAGATTAGAAAGATATGCATCAATGATTCTAGCATTAGTATCCATAATTTGGAAACAATCCGTTATGTGAACCAACTAGCAAAGCTATATTGATTAAAATCGACAGACAATCTGCTCAGATAGCATTAAAACAACATAATAGTTAAGATTTAAAAGGAATATTTCAGTTAAAGTAAAAGCCAGATCCACCACAACAGTTAGTCTTACAAATCACGATACGTGTACAAGAAAGGACAATCGATAATACAGCATGACTAGGGAGTGAGAGGTCGAATAACAACTAACCAAACTTCCATTCCTGATTACAACAGGACCATCGTCGAATGGAACTTAATCAGCTGCTTACTTAGGATCCAGATGAAGAAGGGTTTAATACAAGCACCAAAGAAACATAATTTTGCTTTCTCCTCTTATATGTTCCAAAAAGAATAAAAGGTAAAGTCAACATAAACAGTATCTTGAACCCAACAATATGCTAACCGAAGTGTACCAAAAACCATTTCTTCGTATGGAAAATCTATCTATACGATATGAGAATCACATATTCAAACTTAATTAATCAATGTGATTCCTGATCTAGTACTTTAATGTTGATCAAGAAGCATTCCAAGCCGAATATTCAATAACGTAACGGAAAGAAGGTCTTGTTTCCATAAATATGATCTGAATTCTAAAGCCTCCATATTATTTCACCCATAAAGGATTAGAGACTACAACCCTATACTCTTTATCTTTCGATTACTTCTCCAGGGTTCATACTTCCATAAACTGTATCACTCCCTCACATTGTGGTCTGTTAAAAAAACAAACCTATGACAAAAACAAACAAAATGTTGATATGAAGAGCCTTCATTTGTCTTGGGTAAGGATCACCCAAAACCAAACTCAGAACCACTGTAGCTGACTTATAACAGAAGCAACACAAGCAAGGTTCATTTCAATCTTATGAAAGTTCTCGGCTTTAGCCTAGAATGCAGACAAAGAACTAAAAAGCCAATGTACAATCCACCCCCCAAACAAAAAGAATGACTTAAAACAAGAGTCATCAATCAAAAGGAACAAAAACTCCACTTTATTTCCAAGTATCCAGACAACAATCAATTTAAGAAGACAATTTCAAGGAGAGCATGGGTGATCAAGCGACCTGAATACTGAAATCGCCACCCAATGAAACGTTGTGAGACTCGAAGGTTACGAAGTCGCCCAACTGTTGCATGACCTGACGCTCGTTGTGGTCAAGATCGGTGGCGAGCGCCGCCAAATCCAGTTCTGAGAAGAAAGGGCCTTGCAACACCGCGTTCACGCAATGCAACGCACACAGCTTCCCCTCTTGTACTTCATGGTACAGTATCCCCCCATTGCTCGCTCCGTCCATTGAACTAAACCCACAAACAATTTTCTTCCTTTTGTAGATTTTGTTGTTCAGATACAGAAACAAACAACCCTAGAAGACCAGAATTGCGCTCGCTCGGACTGCTATAAAGAAGGTGTTCGGTGCGAGAGAAGAAGACAGAGAGAATGTTATTATGGAAATTTTTTAAAAAAAGATATAGACATATGGGTTGTTGCCACGTGTCTTCCAATGGCCTTGGAACTTGGAAGTGGAGATCGTAACAATGTTTGTAATGTTTAAACTAAAGTGTTTATTTTTACAAGGTATTCACAAGCTTAGTAATTATCTATAACATATTTATTTTCTTTTTAACAATAATTCAAAAATAAAATTGACAATATATCAGTCGGATCTATGATACTCTCAAGCAAACTTCAAACTAAACAGCATTTTGGCATTACAACTAAATTCGTTTGAATGGATAGGATTCAAATCGTTTCGATCAAATTTATCATATCTAAACTAAGTGATATGACTAGAAAGCAAGAAGCTTTTAGTAACTGGATTGTCAACAAACAAAGATGGAACATTTCTTCACCTTTTTAGTATAAACCAAATCAAAATGAAACCTAAATCCTCTTGTAGAAAAAGGCCTCAATGTTGGTTTCTTTGATATTTCTTCACCATCATGGAGTCTTAGACAACTAAATACTCTTGTAGAATAAGGCCTCAATGTTGGTTTCTTTGATATTTCTTCACCATCATGGAGTCTTAGACAAGTAGATCGTAGTGGTTCTTACCACTATACAGTAACCTCACAATCTTCCTTGGTTTTCTCTTCATTGAGCCTTTGCAAAACTCCGATCCATACTCGGCTATGGGAATAAAACCGGAGCTCCATCCACCCCTCATATGCTGCAATAGTACAATTCATTGTGATACAGAACGTTTAAAAGAACATCTTTGCAATCAATTTCTAGCATATGAAATGTTTTTGTCAATGACTGAAGTGCAGGCAAGTATGAAGTTATGGTTATTGAAAGCCTAAAATGCAGAAAGGTTGGTTGCATTGTAACTGGATATAAAGGCAATATACTTCCTGTGTATTTAATCCCCGACTTGCCGATTAACATGCTACTAGACTTGAAAAAGAGAGAAAAATCAGTTTCCGACATCCAATCTTTAATGACTGAAAAAGAACTAGCGTGGCCATTAGATTTTCGAGTGTTTTCAGGATTTAATCTGGAGTATCAGTATTGTCAACATACCTCATGCTCTGGTATATATACAATGATGGGCTGACCACACAATTTTGACAGCACCTGATTCAAGATTAAAGGTCACTGAACTGTTTCATGAAGAACTGAGATGAATTCCGGGAACTATTTTGCAGAAGAAGAAACAAGATTCATTCAGGGGAAGACAAATACATAAATCCAATAATGGAAAACCAATTCAACCAAAAAACAATGTGGTCTGATGATTCATTACATGGGCAACTTAACAGAAGCTTCAAATACCGGTTTTTTATTGTGAGTATATTACAGGAAAAAAAATCACTGGATGAAATTCGGCTGTTTGTCTTTGAGTCCAACAGAAACTAAATCGGTATAAAAAAGCTCACACCAGTAACTAATTTGACATCAACTACTAGAAACTAAATCAAATGATTCAAGAGCTCACACTAGTAACTAATTTGACATCAACTACTAGCAACAAACTCGGTTTCCCACCTGCTAATCTGAAAAGTTTGAGCAGTTAATCCAGATGCTACAAGAATTTGCATGACAATGTAAAATGAAATTGTAACATTTGTAACTTCGGGCAAGCTTGCATTAAAGAGAGCACTAACCAGCAGTTCTGACTCTCCACCCCAAAAATCAGGACGTTGAATTCGTTGGCAGTAACTGGGAGAAGAAAAGTATCATGTTAAATTTATAAGGTAAACCAAAAAGAACACAAGCAGATGTGATCATCCATATAATAAACAAAAAGAAACTCTAGATATTTAATATCTTTCACTTTGAATGAGATCTCTCAATTCCAGCAACAGTTCTATTAGATATTTTACAACTAGAATCCCTCTTTTTTACAATTCAGTTCCTCCACCACTGCGAATCCCAGTTTGAAAAAGAGAAACTGTCTGCTTTCAAAGACTCACCGTTTCAGAGACTCATCAACAGTAATAGCAACCAATGCTTCTTCATACCTCTGGCGTTCTCCACTGCTGTCACACATGATCTCTTTCACAGCCATTCGCAGTTCATCTGGTATGTTCAGCAAGAGAATACAATAACAGATTTTCTAATTGGATCAATGCAATGTACAACAGTGACTAACCAAACTTAAACATAAGCCCATGTTAGAAGAATTATAATGAAGCCTTCACGAAAAAGATTCAAACTTTGATGAATTGCTCGGTGAAAGAGTATCGACATGAAGTGTACCTGCTTCGTCCCTCTCTTCCCTTGGATTTAGAGAGATGCCCTTGTTAAAAGCCATTCCTTTGACCTGAAATGTACCCACCACACCATAGGAAGACCCAAAATCAACTCACTAGTCACTAAGAAGCTGATTCTTTGATCTCAAGAACAAACGATAAGCCACGAGTTTATGCATGACTAAACGCAAAATTGACTACCAGAGCCCGAAAAAGACAACGGCCATCTCCAGTAACTTTCTGAACTGAATAATGCTCGAGTTTTTTCATAGCCGGCGATGCTCTGAACATGTGACACAGAAAGCAAAATCACTGCAATTCCAAATATATCCCAAAACCCATTTCAGGATAACCATAAACACTTACATTGAGGGTCCAATTCTCGCAAAAAACCGATGGCTGTTGCTCGCAAAGAAAGGCGAAACCGAAGGAACCGGCGATGAGACAAGCTCGAATCGGGCGAGTCCAAGCCTAAGTTGCTCCAGCACATTCTCTACAAATCATTATACCTTATATGAGTAAACATAATTGGTGCAGTTCATGAGTAAGGTAGAGGAAACAGTTAAAGAAGAGAATGCTAAGAGCACCGTTCAAAGCGTGTTCTGCCATAGCCACTCAATCCAAGGGAGCCAAAACAAAATTGGTGAAAATGCGAAGAACACAAGTAGAATATTCAAAATATTGTATAAATATTTTTATTCATTAGCTAATGAACATCATTCCGTTGTAGTCTAGTTGGTTAGGATACTCGGCTCTCACCCGAGAGACCCGGGTTCAAGTCCCGGCAACGGAAGGAGGTTTTGTTTTTGACCCTTTTCTTTCAATTTTACTACAAAAGGTACGAACTCTCTTAAAATTTCCTACAAATATATACAAGATCCCAAATTTGTATATATTTTATAAAATTGAAAATAAAAATTTGAAGATTATTTTATAAATGTCAATATTTTCAAAACTGAACTAGTTCATTCTGTTTCATAATAAAAATCTTAAACCAGTCAATTTTTTTGTTTAATTTAATTCAATAATTTTGTTGTTAAAAATGATCAACTTATTAATTAATCAATTAATTTTCATATTTCATAAACTAATATGTTTTTATAAATCAAATAATTTCATTTAACAACTTTTTTAATTAAACTATAATTTTTTAATAAATAAAGACAATCTTTTTCAAAATTTTCAATCTTTAATCAATTTTATGATGATCTTATATCGATTGAACCTTTTAAACCTTAAACTCCCTATCTTGTCAATTTAATTTATATCCCAATTTTTTAAACATTAGTAAATACATATTAATGTTAAGTACTAATTTACAAATTATGTAATATTATATATTTTCAAAATTTTTATACAAAATTTTAAAAGTTAATTCATATCTTTAATTTTTTAAAGCACCCTTGACTTTAATTACTTAATCCAACATATGATATTTATGCAATTAGAAGAACATTTTGTACAACTAAAAACAATAGTTCTATAACAAAAGTAATTAACAAACTATCAAACAATTCAATTAATTGTTGATTTTTATGATCATAACACTATTTGATCAATTATCTATTTTATTATGAACAAGTTAATGATTAATTTATGATGGAGACAATTTTTAAACCATTCATGACGTATTCTAACATGTTCTTAGCACAAATTCCATTTATCTAATCTAAGTAAAGATAGCAATTGGTCCGGTTAGGTTTAGGTTCATCTAGATTCGACCGGTCTAAAATTTTGTGTTATGATCGAGCCCGACCTAAAGTGTGATCAGACTTGACTAAATTTTTTAATTTTAAAAATTTAATAGTGATATTATTTTACTCAAAATTTTATATGAAAATTTTAGACCCAGTCAAGCAATATGAGTCTAACGTAAAATTTAAAATTTAAAAAATGAAATTAACCAAAATTTTAATTATTGTTTTAAATTTTTTAATTTCGAAATATGCCAAGCTGGGCTAATTTTGTCATTTATTAAATCTAAGCATCGTTGGAAAGGGCAATTAAAGAACAAAAGTTCGGTCACCTAACTTCCAGCAAACTTGTTTTTAAACCAATGTAAATAATGTCTTAAAATAATAATCTTTTAGTTTTAAAGTTTTAAAATTAAATACTAAGTTGAAATTACTTTAACCTAAACCTGAGTGTAAAGACTTAATCAACTAGAATTAATAATTGACTTCAAATTAGATCGGATCATACCGAACACAAATTACCATACTTAAGTGTATGTATTACTTACATATCACATTGATGACAAGGTGTGTATATAGTTATAGGTATATTAAATAATTGCTATATTAAACAAAATGATAAATTACAATAATATGCTAAAAATAATTTAATAAGTCAATAATTCAAAATCCAATAAGTCAACATACTCTGTATATAAGGTTTTCCATTTTACTAGAATTTGAGTAAGGTTATCGATGTATGCATCCTTATCTTCGCATTTTTATAAAGAGATTGTTTTTGTAATTCGAACTTGTAACCTTCTAGTTAGAACAAGTAATATCATTTTTATAATAAGAGATTGGATCACTAGAGTCATTTAAATCAGGTCTTAAAGTAATCTTAAGGTAAAATAATATCATTTAATTCAGCAATATGTTTTATTTTTTATATTTTATTTTTTACGAGGTATTTTAAAAGGGTCTTAATTATAAGAAAATGTTTTTAAATTATTTACATTCAAACTAATCCTTGTTTGAATCGGGCAGGTTTTTTGCAGAACGCAAAATTCTAACCCTAAATTTTAAACGGTTACGTATATAAGATGGGTTTGAATCCGTAACTTTATTTCAAGCAGAAGAACCCTTACCAGTTCACCTTAAAATAAGTTTTTTGAGGAGAGGCGTCGAGCCCTAGGACAGGGGTCAGCGAACCCGTCGAGCCAACGAGTCATGGAGCCAAACTAGACCAGAAATGAATCGGACTAGACAAGGTTCGGACCAATCGCACCTCCATTTAACGGCAAAAACCGGAAAAAGCTGGCTTGTTGGTTCTTCTCTTCACATAAGAAGTATCGACGATTGACGATCTCTACGATGCTTTCTTTATTAACTACCCAACACCTCTCTTCTTCTTTTCATTTTTAGTCTACACTGTCTTCTCTCTTTCTCTCTACACACTTCTAGAGAGATCTCGATTTCTCTGACGGTTTCCGGTAAGTTTTCGGAGAAAATTCAAACTCATTTCGTTTAATTCAGCTTCATGTGCTCTGTGATTGACTAGGTCATTGTAGATACTGAGCTCATTTGTGCAGGAGAGTGGTTATTCAGTAGCCAAACGGAGTGATTCTTATTTCTTTTTACTTTTTGGAATTAGTGATTTGTTTGAATGTTATGTTTCTTTTGAAGCTAATTTTATGTATTCTTTAATGTTTTAGAGTTCTGTTCGGCAAAATTATGGCTTCTACTTCGCATTCTCCGTTCGCACTTGCCGGTTCTGCAGCGTCGGATCTTCTCCGGAGCTCCAGCAGCGGGAGAAACGGTATTCCGTTGAGAAGTCTTGGAAGGGCGAGATTCAACTTGCGGAATAAGGATTTTGCGGTAGTTGCGAAGATGAGGAAGGTGAAGAAGCATGAGTATCCGTGGCCCGACGATCCGGATCCGAATGTGAAGGGCGGAGTCCTCACTCATCTCTCCCATTTCAAGCCCCTCAAAGAGAAGCCTAAGCCGGTTACTTTGGATTTCGAGAAACCGCTAGTTGATCTTGAAAAGAAGATCATAGATGTAAGTTAATTTTGCGGTTGTGTTAATTGGAATTTGTAGCTGAGAGTTTGCGAACTTCTGCTTGGCGTGTTATTGGAATTGTTGTTTAATTTCTGTTGATTTGTAGGTAAGGAAGATGGCTAATGAGACTGGGTTGGATTTCAGCGATCAAATTGCATCGTTGGAGAATAAATATCAACAGGTTTGATGAATTCAACTTCTTTCACGAGGCATGTTGCTAGAGAGAGTTTGAGTTACAAATTTAAATCATTTGCTTCCTCTATTACCAAGCAATTATATTGTTAGAATAATGTTCAATCAAAGGATCATTTGAACAACGGGAGGTTGACCTTCTTGCATGAAAATCTTGATTAAATCGTGAAAATGTAATTGTTTGTTACTAGTTTGTAAATTTGATTGGTCTTGAGTTATTTCAAAATGTCAAATGTCTTGAATTAAGAGACAAAGTTTTTCCTTGCTTATCTTACAATGATCCCAATTACTGGGTCAAACAAAGTACTGTTGACTCTTATTCCACCTATACTTTCCTCAACTCCTGAGTTTTATTTGTTTGAACTTGACTGTTTAGAAAATTATATAATGCGAATAGAAGTCATGGAATACTAGTTTTCTAGGCAGACAGTTTATATTTGTTTCCTTGGATAGGCGAACGGTGAGAACCAGGAGTAATAAACAATAAGTGATGCTTCCTTTTCTTACATTTCTCCTTCGAAGGCATCCTTGGTTCTGACACACTTTTCTCTATATATGCATATATCCTTGTGTGTCTGATTGTGTATACACAAATTGTGGATTGACCTTTGTACTTTTGGAGAAATTTCCAAGATGTCAATCTAAGGCTTTAAATTGTATCATTTATGCATCCCATTTGTCCATTTCAGGCTTTGAAGGATTTGTATACACATCTGAGTCCTATTCAGCGTGTCAATATTGCAAGACATCCTAATAGGCCTACTTTCCTTGATCACATTTTTAGCATCACTGAGAAGGTTAGTACTTTCAAGTTTTTAATTTTGGAAATTCAGTAATTGCATGATTTATCCTTTCAATGATCTATATTCAAGGAGGTGCAAGAGAGAACTTGTTCAATATTTGGATCTTGTCTTAGAGAGTGCTCTTTTATCCTACTATGTCCAGTTTGTAGAGCTTCATGGAGATCGAGCAGGATATGATGATCCAGCTATTGTTACTGGAATAGGAACCATAGATGGTAGAAGGTATATGTTCATGGGTCACCAGAAAGGTAGAAACACAAAGGAGAATATTATGCGAAACTTTGGGATGCCTACTCCCCATGGGTATGCTCAGTTGCTTGTGCATGTTCCAATATGTTTCTAAAGGAGAAAATGTTTCTATTCAGCTGATTTTGTTTTGTTCATCTACAGTAAAATGCTGAGTATCTGATGTAACTCATGAAACTTTAATTGGATATAGATATCGCAAAGCTTTACGCATGATGCGTTATGCTGATCATCATGGATCCCCTATAGTTACATTTATTGACACACCTGGGGCTTTTGCAGACCTTAAATATGAGGAACTGGGCCAAGTAAGTAGAAATTTGTGCATTTTGTGGCTTTCTTTAAATGTTGACTTATCTCTCTCATTTGCTACTTTGTGCAGGGTGAAGCAATTGCTCATAATTTGAGAACAATGTTTGGTCTAAAGGTTCCAATTATTTCTATAGTCATTGGGGA
>JAOQMR010000004.1:26593726-26608766 GCA_027563865.1 Erythroxylum pelleterianum
AATCAAAAGATGAGAGTTCCCAGCATGATGAAACCCCGAGTAGAATTTAGTGTTGGTGCAAAGAGTGACTTACCTTAGAGTAAGCTTCTTCGGTCTTGTGTTTATTGGTTCGAGCTGGCCGACTTTTGTTCCTTATTTCTCATTCTGCTAAATTTCATCTCACTGAATATGTTTTTCCTGAAATTCCCAGGATCTCTTCTAAAATTTTGCCAGTAGTAAAGATAGAGACAGAAACCAAAGGTGGCCTTTATCAACATGATTGGTACTTTTCGGGTGAAGACACACTTCAGTCTCAGCCCGAAACGGCTACCAACGGTGAATTGTCCCGCTTGCGTTCCCTAGCCATTCAAGGTATTAGCTTCTATGGTAACATGAGATTGGTGCAGCATTGTGATATTCTTTTAGCTGAAAAACGTTCTCAGATAAGATTTTATGAAATTATCAACTTCATATTTATTCTCTTTTAAGTTTCTTCTTGGTAGAATATGCTTCTCTTTCCATTGATGGAATAAAACTATCTGCATAATTTCTGCTGAGTGGGAATGGAATCTAAGAACTTGCTTGTAGGTTTTTAAGGAATGGAACACTTGTTTTCTACACGCTTGTTACGATTTTGAAGGTCGATTAGCAAAATTGGCTGCTTAAGTCACTTTCTTGTGTCCAACCGCTTCGGTTCTTAGGTTAGGTGTATTCTATTTCACTTTTGCTGTTCCAACGCTATTTTATCTTACCTCATCCACACATTTATGTAGGACCACATATTTATGTAGGTGACCACATATTTATGTAGGTCTCACATAAATGTGTAGATAAGATGACTTTAAACAGAGTTGGAAGAGACAAGTGATACTCATTGGCTTTTGAGTCAGGGCCATATTATTATTATAGTTCTCGAGTAGACAGTTTCTTTAGTAATGCACTTGCACAAAAATAGCGACTTCACATATATGATTCATGCCATTCAACTAAACCTCAAAACAATCAAGCAATCCTCCAAATGCACAACCAATACAGCACATAACATTAGACCAATGATAATATTTAATATTTTAAAAATTAGATAAATAATTAAATAAATGAAAGATTCAAAGTTTGAAAATTATTAAATAAAATTGATATATTTATTTTAATTTATAAAAATTAATTAATTAGATAAAGAATTAAATAAATAAAAGATTCAAAGTTTGAAAATTATTAAATAAAATTGATATATTTATTTTAATTTATAAAAATTAATTAATTTACAAACATGATCTATTAATTAATAAATTAATCAAATTTTAATAACAAATATTATTAAAATAAATTAAACCAATCAAATATTTTTTAATTATTAATAATGTCTATAACTTATTTTTCAATAAATAACATTACATACTTATTCATTAACATTACATTTCTTCAATACAAGTAAGGAATGACAGCCTTTCGATTCTTCGGATAGTCCTCCCCAAACTTCTCCAAATACCATTTATGATTAGCTCTTGCCCTTGGCACCAAATTGGCACATGTATAGATCAAAAACCCTACCCCTACCCATGACCATGTCATTATACTCCACCCTATCCACTCCACTATCTCCCCCAAATAGTTCGGACAACTCACCATCTCAAACCACCCTCCCCTTGGCACCTTATACCCTCTTCCTCCTCCGACGCTCTTCAACCCCACCAAAACCCTGTCAGCCCATATGTTCAACCACATCCCTAACCCAAACACCACCAACCCACCACTGTACTTCACCCAAGACCACCCCCCATCACCGCCATTGCCATAGTCCTCCTTGTAGTGACTCACCCACCTGACCTGTAAGTACGCGTTCAGTACATTGAACCCAAATCCAATCATCGCAATGCTCAACGGAAACCCTCTTTCCTCTGGCTTGTCCTTCCTCTGGCTGTTGTGAAGTTTAAGTGGGTAGATGCAGGTTCGGTGAATGTAGTGAGTTATGTATGGGGCTAAGAGAATTAGAGCTCTTGGGTTTTTGGAATGTCGGCCGAAGGGTAGGAGGAGAAGGGGTAGAATGAGAGATGGGCACTCCATCAGAACCCAGGCCACCGGCGGCGAGATTGTGGGTCCCCAACCTGAACGGTTGTGCTTTCCGTACGGAGCTTGGAGGAACCTGAGGGGGATGTAGGTGAGGGGTGAAATGAGGTAGAAAGCGATGAGGCTGTAATGGAACAGTTCCTGATCGGATAACTCCATCATCATCGGCGAACTAGATCGGACGAGTCGTAGAAAACAAAGGGGGATCTGTAGTGAGTTTACTTTTGCGGCTTTGTCAACGTGAAGTTGCTTTGGTTTGTTTATTTAAATGGGGATTTGAAGCATGAAGGCCAAAACGGGAACAAATCATTGGGCTCTGCTTGGGCTCAGGCTAGCCTCGGGTCCCAACCGAAGCGGTCCTAGGCTTAAGGTTGATCTATTGGTAAAAAATATAAATTGAATTTAAAAAGTTGGAAGACTTAACTTTAAAATATATTTTAAAAAACGTCTTAATCAATAATTAAAATGAATATTTTATAATTTTAATAGAAAATTAAGAAACTATCTTGAAATAAAAAAAAATCTAAAACACATGGTATAGTAGTATTAATAAATTCACATATTTGGATGGGCTAACTTAAACAATTTTTAAAATTTTTAATATATATTAATATATTTCTTACTTAATTTAAATAGTTATTTGATATTTTAATTTTAATACAATGCCAACTCAACAAAAGAATTATTCTTTACACGCAATTTCATGACAATTACTTATTATTCCATATGTTATCCACAACTTTGATGTGAAAGGATCTTTTATGCAATGCATGAGCCTTGTAAAGTTCATTGAATTCAACTCATCGTAAGTGACAAAATGATGAAGCAGTACAAGAAAATGTGAGATTGGACTTTGGAGATGATAAGGGTCAAGATAGAGTATCATTGACCTTTTCATGTACAACAGTTCTGTCATTTGAAGGAAGTAGTAACACGACCCGTATCTCAATGAAATTTCTACTGATGCTGTTGCTGTTGTAACACGATCATAGTAAGATCTAAGAAAGCTAAAATTGGTGATAGTTTCAGGAATTTCTTCTTGAAATATTGAATTGCCGAACTTTTCTGCAATTTTCTCAGAAGATGATAATCTTTCAGACCCCTTCTTTTTCCCAGGAGAGAAGGCTGCTTTTGTGTGTGATAAATTTCTCACCAGACTTCAAACTGGTTTTGATTCTGATCTTCCTCATGAAATTCTGCTTGATGTTATAGACATACAACCGATCATCTATCTTCTTCTTTGGCCTGAACACTATTACCTCACCACACCAGAAGGTAGCAACAGGAACCAGATTGGCAAGGTTTGGTGGACGACCATTGAACTTGTGAGTCAATGGAGGGGAATCTTTCAGGTTCATATAGCTTAATGTCCCTCCTGCTAGGATATTACATTTCCTGAACCAAACTTGTTTATGGAAATCCTCCAAAATCCATACACTTATCATCTGTTCTTCAGGATCTCTACACATGAGAGAAAGATATCCTCCAAGCTCTAGCAGCAAGTATCCATCTTCATGTAGTTTAAGTTCTCCAAGTTCAGGTGCATAAGTTCTGACAGATTTTTCATCGTTGATATCCATGGAAATGAAGTACTCGTTAACACCTATGTTCCAATGCAAAAATCGCTCTTTTATTTTAACAGGGTCAGTCCACTCTATTCTTGAGTTATTATTCGGTCTTTCGTGTTCTCTCCCATGGAAAGGCCCTGGAATTCGATTCCAAGCAGATTCAGAGCAGCCAAGAGTGTAGATCTCTATCCCATAACCATCAACATAGATATGCACCACTTTGTACTCCTGCGTTGAGGAGTTGAAGGTGAGTGCAATCCCACATCTGCTGTGTCTACATCCCGAAACACATGGAGGCAGAGTTACTGATTTCTTGTAACCAAGTTCATTACATGCAGGAGTTTCACATTCTTGGGGTCATTCACTACGATGAAACCATTACAGCTTGCTCGAATTCTTCCTTTTGGTTCAACCTGAAATGGTTCAACTGAAAGTCGACCCCTTCTTCTTCCATCACCAACAAGTAAGTTCTGCAAACTGGATTTCCTGATGAACATTGGATTATCAGTTCCTGCTTTTCTTCATGGATTTCGTTTTGCAGTTTACGAAATCTGCTGGTAGAGATTAGATTGTACCATGAGTCGCAGATGTATCTCATTTTCTCCTGAAGAGCTTCTGGAGAAACTCTAAGAAGAATGTTGTATATGATCTCATCAGGAATATGTGGAAAAGGAAGGGGATGATGATCTTTGTCTGCGTCTTCATTCTTCATCAGGTTCTTTCCTTTTCTCTTGCTCCTTCTCTTTGTTTTACTCATTACACACACACACACACACACATACACCACCTTGAAGTTCAAATCAAGTATCAGCTACTTCTCCAAGTCCCTACAAAGATGGGAAATCTTAAAACAACCAAGTCCAACAACAGCTGATTCCTATGTTCAATTAGTCCAACAACAACTGATTCCTATGTTCAGTTTCTAGTTCTGTGCACCAAAACAGCTCCTCACAAGCATTGGTGAAGCAGTAAAGGTCCACAAAATTCTGATGTTCAACCAAATTCTGAAACTGCTGCAAGTCTTTACGAACAAATAATCATCGAATCCTCCTCTTTCTGGACAATTCATACAAAGAGACTCGCCAACAGTCAAGTAATTCGGTTTTTCTCTTCTATCTCCTATCTAATTTCTTTAGTTACTGTGGCTATTTCATATACTTAAAAGAAGTTAGGCCTAGTTTAATCCCATCACCAAGAAGTTACAACTTTGTTTCTAAGATAAAAATTTAAAAGATTAGAGCTTCACCAACCTTTGCTCTTATTTCCAATCCACCATCACCAGTAGCTCTTTAAAACAAAACAACAAACAGAAGATATACAGAAAAAGGGGAGCAAAACAAAGAGCTGCAAATTATTCACTGAACTGATAATAAAAGAAATTTCCTACAATCTTTAACTAGACTCAGATGAAAAATAAAACTAACAAGAACATAGGTAGACACATTGACAAGAAGGAGAACATGCTTGGAGATGTAAGATGCGTGCAAAGATTAGGGTTTTGACTTTGAGGCCAACTCTAAAACTCTTGTGACTTTTTTTCAAAGACTCTGTTTTTTAGGGTTTTAGACCTTCAAATCTAGAACAATTGTGGTTCTCATACTTTGCCCTTTTAGGGTTTTAGACCTTCAAATATAAAACAATTGTGATTCGTTTTTAAGTACTTTCCTTTTTATTCAATTAGGTTTCTAGATTATTTAAAAACCTTGTGATTCTTTTAAGACTTTGCCTTTTAGGGTTTTAGACTTTTAAATCTAAAACAACTATGATTGCTTTCAAACACTCTGCCTAATTAAGGTTTTAGAACTTCAAATCTAAAACAATTCTGATTCTTTTCAAATACTGCCTTTTAGGGTTTTAGACCTTCAAATCTAAAGCAATTGTGATTCCTTTTAAACACTTTACCTTCTTAGGGTTTTAGACCTTCAAATTTAAAAAAAAGTTTTGGATTTTCAAATCTAAAACAATTACTATTCTTTTCAAACGCTTTGCCCTTTAGATTCTTGTTTTAGATCTTGAAATCTAAAACAATTGTAATTTTCTTCAAACACTTTGTCTTTTTAGGGTTTTAGATCGCCAATTGTAAAATTGTTATGATTTCCTTCAAAGTTTTTTTATGTTATTTATAAATTTAAATATTAAGTATATCATAAATTTTGTAACTTGATATTTTATATTAGTTTTTATATTAACTTGATTTTTGATTAATTTTAAATTTAATTTCTTTATTTTTGTTATTTTTATTCTAATTTTACTTTTATTTATCATATTTATTTATTTATTTTTCTTTTTATTTTCGTTCATTCGCATGAGTCATTTAAAAACAGCCTCGCGAGCTATTAAACCTCCCTAGATCCTACGTCTAAGCGAGATTTCTACTGGGTATTGTAGTAAGTGTTATTGTTTTTGTTGTAAAAAATTGTCAGCCACTTTTATGATATTTTTTTTATTATTTTATTCAAAAGATATCATTTTAAAATTATAAATCGAAAAAAAAGTTTACTAGAAATATAATGAATCAATTTATATAATAATAATTAAATAATATTATTTTATAAAAATGTAATAATTAAAATAAAAAAATCCAACTGTTTTTGTCGGTTATGTTTTTTAACAATCTTAATAGCACGTGGCTTTCTCTGATTGGTACTTTCCTTAGCAAAAAATACACTTTTATAATCTTTGCGTCACTTTGCCCTGCTTTGTCCTTTCGAAGCTTTCGTCTGCGATGCACCGGGTGCGTGATACGCACCACTAATATTAATATTAATATTAATATTAATATTTAAAATATATATGAAATTTAATATTTACAGTAAATATTTCTTTTGATATTATAATTTTTTAATTAACAGAATCTTTCTCCTTCAAATTAAAAAGTCAATAATTGTGATTATATAAATAAAGAATGGAAATTTTAAATATAATATGAGAAAAATTCAATTATAAAATAATTTCTATGTAAAAGCAAAGATTTGAATACACATTTTTAATTTATTTATTTTAAAATTTTTAATTTAATAAATGGTTTTAAGACATTATTTTATTATTTTTATTTTTTAGAGTTTAATAAATTTTAAAAAATTAGTTGTTACATTAAATATTTTTAAAATTTTAAACATTAAATGAAATTTAAATACTTTTAATATTTATTTAAGAATTTTTTCTTTTCTTTTTTAGTTAGACTATTTTTCGATGATTAAAAAATTTAACTAGTTCGGTTGGTTTAATCTTAAAAATTTCAAACTGTCCAATTTTTCTGTTTAATTTTCAACATTTCAATTTAATTTATTTTAATAACTTTTGTTATTAAAAACTGATTAATTTATTAACTAATTTGTAAATATTCTAAATTAATAAGTTTTTATAAATAAAAATAAATCAAATAATTTTTCAACTTAAAAATTTTCTTTTAATCACATTTCAAATTCTTTAATTTTATCTAATCTTTATCCGAATTTATAACGATATAATATCAATTAAATTTTTATTTTTAAGCTATTACTATATTTACATTAATCTCCGCTCGTACTTTGTGGGATCTCAGCACTACCAAAAAGTATTTAACGTTGTTATATTTAAGAGTTGAACCTCCAGCTTCGGGGACAAGATTCTCTGTACCTATAGTCTTGTACTAACTTTGATTTATACGATCTTATCCACGCATTTTTCTAAGTCCCACATATTTGTGTGAATGGGATCGTATAAAACAGGATTGATACAAAATTATGGGTAAAGAAGATTTGATCCGGGCTCCGGTGTACTTTAATTTTCTAATTAATAAGGTATTTATCGTATAAATATGTGTGTATATATATATATATATATATATATACATACATTTATATAAACTTTCGTCTCTCTCTGTGTCGCGACATGGGTTGATCATTAAATAAAGCCTTTACTTCTCTCTCTAAAGGCCAACAAGCTCAACCCACATTTTCTCTCTCTAGGGTTTCGAATCCTTGTTCAGGCGTTGACAAGTGCTCTAATTCTAGGGTGTTTGAAGCTGGGTTGGGTATTTTTCATGGTTTCGTGATCACAGCGACTCGCAATTTCTTTTGCTAATCCGGAGACTGAAGCTCTTCTCTGCTACGTCTTGAGCACGGTTTCTCGGAGAGTTTGTTCTCGATTGATCGGTACGAATGGGCTACACGCGTTTGTTTTCTAGATTGCTCATTTTATACGATGCAATTCTGCTTCTTGAAGTTGGAAGGCTTTCGTAGAAGTTTTATGTTAGTGTTGAAGGCTAGTTGTTTTGGAGTCTCTCTTGTTGGGCTTTAGATGTGGAAATTACTGGGAAATGGACGCGTATAAAAGCATAATGGAGCTTGTTGTTTGATGCGTTGTGAAAAATAGAGTGGGATCTCATGTATTTTCCCTAGGAAATTGGGTTTGGTGATTCTTACTCAACATTTGGTTTCAACTTTATGGGTAATTGAATTGGAGTTCTTTAGGTGGAAATTTGATACAGAAGGTTATATTGATGATGGCTTTGTGATGCACTTTGCTTAAATTAGTCACTTTAGTAGAGAGTCAGCTTAGAGTTTCCTTTCTCCTTTTCTGTTTTAAATGCGTACAGGTGAACTAATCTTTGATGTGCTAAATCCCTCTGCAACAAGGAACCTTACTGGCATTTCAAATTTTCATGTTGGTAAATGTGGTTTGGTGGATGTTGAATGATAGTTCCCATGGACTTGAATGCTTCACCATTACCTGAAGACGAGGAAGAGAATTTTGAAGGAAATGTAGAAGAGTACAGTGCACCAGAAGAACGTTGTGAGACTGCTGTTGAGACTGCCCGTCGGGTATTTATGGATATTGTGATTACGTAACTGTTATTTGAGGAATGAAGTGTTTTGTTCTAATTCAAATTTTAGTTTTAATCTGGATGAGTTAGGCAACCTTTGATTAAAATTTATAATCCCATATTGATTGTAGGACTGTATACACCAACAATAACACCCAGTGAGGACCTGCTGAAATGCAGGGTCTGGGGATTGTAGGACTTTATACCTAGAGCTAAAATTGTATAACCTAACTGAGATACTGTAGGATAGGCTGAACTTTTATTATCATTTTGGACAATGCACTGAGATTTTAAAAACAGTCATATGGTTGCTCTTTTCTGTTTTGGAAGAGGTGGCATGCTTTGTCCAGATTAAGGCTTGCATTCAAAACTATTGAAGCATTTGGAATCATGAACTTCAGCAACGCTCATTAGGATTTCTTTCTGACTGAAAATTAACTACTTCTTGATGCACGTGAAGGCTGTTTGTCATAATATTGAATGACTCAGCGAGATAGCATGGGTGATAAGATTATAAGCTTAATTGGATATTGGAGGAGCCTCATGATATGAAAAGTTTTGGGATTTTTCTCTCTTTGCAGTACTTGGTTGTTGCCAATGAGATGGTTTCTGTCCAATAATTATATAATTGCTTCTGGGTTGTAAGCATTTTTACAATTGTAGGCTTTATTCCATTTCATTAAATTTCCATTCTGTTTTCTGTAATGCTGTCTGCATCGCACATGTGCTGGCACACAGCTAATGAATTTAATGCTGGGTTAGGAGCGTGAAGAAAGACGTAAACGTTTGAGGAATGATCGTTCTGAAGATAGACTTGTACGTAATTCTTGGCAACCAGCACACGATCAATATGCACCATATAAACATCAGAAATCTTATGATAGAAATAAGTTACCTCCAGGTGGGTTTCTTACCTTATTTTTTTCTGTTGTTTTGAATGCCTTGTATCAAACAAAATTGCTTTTGCTAACTTAGGCTGGCTGGATTGCCCTCCTTTTGGCTCCGAAATTATGTGCATCATTCCTTCCAAGGTTCCTCTTGGAGAATTCTACAATGATTGTATCCCTCCTGGTAAAAGATACTCATTCAAACAGGTCATACATCAACAGAGAGTTTTAGGAAGAAAAGTAAGCCTCCGAACTTGAAAATTGTTCTCCTCAAATCATTCTAGTCATACTTCTCTCTTTAGAATTCCAATTTGTCAATATTTTGCAGCTTGGTTTGGTGATTGATTTAACAAATACTACTCGATACTATCAAACAATAGATTTGAAGAAGGAGGGCATTAAGCATGTTAAAGTAAGTTATCAATTGCAGTATGCCCTTATTTTTCTTTTTCCATACTTTACAATTGCAGTTAAGTAACTCCACATCAATTAATTTCCTAATCTTTGTTTTTAGATTCAATGCAAGGGGCGTGATGCTGTACCAGACAATGCATCTGTAAATATCTTTGTTTATGAGGTATGCTTCTTGCTGGAGGCCCCTTGGTTTTGAGTGCCAATGCTTGCATTTTTTGTTTTATTTCTGAATCTGATTGATTGTAAAATGTCAAAGTTCCCCACCTTTGTATATTTTGCTTAGTGGTTGAATTATTGAATACTGCTACACAGGTGCTAATTCCCCTTCATTGCTTTTGCACACTTAGAAGTTGTTATTGATTGGGGGGCTATTTCTTACTTTTTCAAGTTATCTTTAAACATGAAATCCTCAGCAAGATCGTTGTTACACACGTGATTATTCTTTTATCCCTAGGTCACACAATTCCTTTCTCGTCAGAAGCATTCAAAGAAGTTTATTCTCGTCCATTGTACTCATGGGCACAATCGCACAGGATATATGATTGTTCATTACCTTATGCGTACTGTGCCAATGTCTGTCACACAGGTTGGTTTTCATTTATTCTTCCTTATACATTATTTTGTATTTTATTGCATAAGCTATAGCTTTTCAAATTCTAATACTTGATGCACGTACAGGCAGTAAAAATATTTGCCGATGCACGTCCACCAGGAATATACAAACCAGAGTATATTGATGCCTTGTATACATTTTACCACGAGAGAAAGCCAGATATGGTTGTTTGTCCTCCAACTCCTGAATGGAAGAGGTCTTCCGATCTTGATCTCAATGGTGAAGCTTTACCAGATGATGACGATGATGGAGGTCCAGCTGCTCCTTTGCATGTATGTAATTTTAGAAGAACAAACTTCAAGTTTTCAATACCTTCTGTGGCATGTTGATTGAAAACTGTTGCTGTTAGCATTTTCTTGGCATTTTTTTAGCAACGTACATGCAATCAGAAAATGCAAGTACCATGTAAAATATTGGCTTCAAGTCAAAGTACATTGCTCTAACCTTGACTAAAATTGTAGTTTATTTATCGATCATGTTGTTTGCCTCATTGCCTTGAAAATCTGAGTAAGCATGCATGAAATTGAGCTTTATTTCCAGCTATGTAAGAGGTCTACTCTCCAATTAGCCTCAAGCTTTGTTTATACTTTATTATCCAAAAAGCTAAAGCTCTTGCATTAATGCTTGGAGGGTCTGGATAATCATGTGGACTGCATCATTTCTGCTCTATGTTGACTACCTTTTAATAATATATTGTGTTCATGTTTCTGCACGACTCCATAGGTTTAAAGTATTACATTTGGTGGAACATACATTTCTTGTGAATTTGACAATCTTTCTGTATTGGTCTATACCCCGTACGAATTCAGGAAAATCATGAGATGGCTGTCATAATGACAAATGATGATGTTTTGGGTGATGAAATTCCTAACGACCAGCTGGATGCGTTGCGGCAGTTTTGCTACCAAACACTGAAGTTGAATGTTCCAGTAAGAAAGCCTCCATGGTCTTTTTAAAACTTAGTATATGCTGTGAACTGCTTCTGCCTGTAGTTTAGTTACTGTGATAAGGTTGTTTCATACGCATCCTTTGTTTACGTCTCTTAGTCTTTACATTCTTGTAATTCTGAAATCAGAAATTATTGTGGAAATAATTTCCTATATCTTCATTGCTTTTGTACATGAAGTTCTTGTTTGCTGTTTTTCCTGAGGCTTCAGCAATGTTTGTATCTGTCTGTTTGGGTTGAAACGCTGTTGGTAATGCTCTTATTTCAGGGTCGTGGAAACATACAGTTCCCTGGATCTCATCCAGTTTCTCTCAACAGGTTCAATCTTCTTTCCTATTATGATTATGCCTCTGTGAATTTGGAAGTACAACTAATTCTTTGAGAAATTTGCTTTTCAAAAAAAAAAATTTCTTCAAGAAATTTTGGATTGTAGATTAAAGTTTATCCTAATTGACGAATTATTTTAGGCAGTCTGGGGTTGACAACACTAACTGTTCTGATTTCTTTCTCGTCTCACCGTGTAAAAATTGTGGGATTCTCCTATTTGTGACCTTACAGGGATAATTTGCAACTGCTAAGGCAGCGTTATTATTATGCTACATGGAAGGCTGATGGAACAAGATATATGATGCTAATCACAATGGATGGCTGTTATTTGATTGATCGAAGTTTTAATTTTCGACGAGTTCAAATGAGGTTTCCGTGTAGGAGTACAAACGAAGTATATATCTCGACATATTCTTGACAATGGTTTCTGATATTTTGACCATACTATTTGTAGCTTTGTCTCCTGTTTCCAACATGTTACTTTCTTCTTGCAAGGGTTTGGCTGATAAGACACACCACTACACGCTGCTTGATGGTGAGATGGTTATTGACACTATGCCAGATTCACAAAAGCAGGAAAGGAGATACCTTATTTACGATATGATGGCAGTAAACCAAGTTTCTATCATAGAGGTTGGATTCTCTATCAAATTCATGGCCTATCGTTACAGGACATTCTGTTGCTATTTTTACATGGTAGCATATAATAACTTATGTGCTTTGTCGAAGGTTTTAATGATATGAATTTTATTCATATTGCATACTAGTAAAAGTTTATCCAATGACTTTGTGAGACATATGGAGACAAGGATTCGGTTAATATTTCTGAACAAAGATGGGCTTAGCTTTGTCTCAATCTATTCCTAAAAGTATCAGAATGGATGCCACCTGATACTACATAAGAAGCTTTTCTTGCAAGCTTGCTAATGGAATAGGTCTGGTTGAAGGATAAGAAGTTAGTGGGCAGTCATAATTTATCCTTTCTAGACTGGTGGGATTTTTAAAGAAGCATTGAACTCTGAAGTACTTTGTTGTGGTTTCAGGATACCATATATAGTCAAAGCAAATATTATCTTGACTTGTTAGAGATCAGTTGTATGATCAGATGCCTACTTTTGCTTTCATGTTATCTGAAAGGACATCTACTTACCATAAGTGTTTGGCTTTTGAAAAAATTTGTGCAGCGGCCATTTAACGAACGATGGAAGATGCTTGAAAAAGAAGTGATAGAACCTCGTAATAATGAGCGTCAGCATATATACCAGAGCAGGAATCCTTATTACAGATATGATCTGGAGCCCTTCAGGGTAGGTGTTAGTATCCTCGACCTTTTTTTACGTTAATTGTTTTGACTAATAATTTGATGGAGCTGTTTGGTAGGTAAGGAGAAAAGATTTCTGGCTTCTATCAACTGTGACAAAGCTGTTGAAGGAATTTATTCCTAGGCTTTCACATGATGCAGATGGTCTTATTTTCCAGGTGATTAAGATTGCTATTAATGGGGAGTGTGGAATTTTGCTCTTCCTGTTGACCATAGGTTATTTATTCTTAGAAAAGTTTATGTTGCCCCTTTCACCCCCAACCCTACCTGCCAATCTGTGTCCATTCTTTCTGCCTACATGCCCAATGTGTTGGATGCTTGGATTGGCTTCATTCTGTGATTTTGGTATTAGGCTCCATTGAATGGTTGTTGCTTTATTTTAGGGTTGGGATGATCCTTATGTTCCTCGTACCCATGAAGGCCTGTTGAAGTGGAAATATCCTGAGATGAACTCAGTTGACTTTTTATTTGAGGTATTGGTCAATCCTACAATGTATGTCAGCTATTACCTCTTAGTCTTATTTGTGGCTTGTTCTGATGCAAACTTAAATGTTTGAAGGTGGATGCTGATGATAACCAATTACTTCATCTGTATGAAAGAGGAAAAAGGAGGCTTATGGATGGGAACAGAGTTTCCTTCAGAGGTCAAGGAAAATTTTATGTATCATTTTGCATTTTAATTTTGGCCGTATGAAACATTAATTATAAATTTATACCACTGTATGATAACTGATTGTTTATTTGACAATCATGGCATACTTATCTGCTTTCCCCTAGCGCTCACTAATTATGCTGTCAGAACTATTCTAGGGAGACGTCTATGTAGTAATTTTATGGTGATAAGTTACCATTCAAATTTTACGTCAGTCCTTAAGGCTTGGAACATGACATGATTCCAGTACTGAGATTTCAGTTTCTGCAGATGGTGATCCCTCTTCCTATTCGGGCAAAATCATCGAGTGCTCTTGGGATTCAGAGGAGCAAGTATGGATCTGTATGCGTGTCCGGACTGATAAAAATTCACCGAATGAATTCAACACCTACAGGAAGGTCCGTATTCAATCACCATCGTATTATCTACATGCACTTCATGTTCCTTAATTCTCTGGCTTTAACAAAAGGCCCTTGTTGATTTGAAAACAGGTGATGCGAAGCATTAAGGACAACATTACAGAAGAAATATTGTTGAATGAGATTCAGGAGATCATTCGCCTGCCGATGTATTACGATAGGATAAACAATGATAGTAAACCACATCGGCAGAATGCAAATGCAGCACGACGAAGGTGATGTAGAATGTGTAAGGTCATGATCTGTTAGTGTTCAAAGTGATCTAATGTATGCAGATAGCCAATATTGGATGGTTGAAGCGTGAGAGCTCGTCTCTCGTCCCTTCAGCTTTGAAATTTGGGATACACTCGGGCATATCATCTAGAGGGTTTCTGGGATTGTAATTAGCTGCAGCTTTGTTAGAACCTCCCGTAGTTGTGTGCTGTGCTGGTGGGTATACACATCCAGTTGGTACACTTAATTAGTTCTCTACATTGAAATCCCTCTTTGTGATAGTTGTCCAGATGAGGAAAGTTAGGAATAGGATCACCAGTGTATATTTTAAATTCTTCGCCTTTGATGCAGTTTATGTGAAATGTAGCAATTCTTTAGTTACAATCCAAATCCTTGGAACAAGTATCAAACTTTTCTCCTCTATGTGAATATCATTGTGCAAATTTCCCTTTTATTGATCACCTCACACCATGCTTTTTGTATCCCTTTAAGAACTTCCTATTGTCAAATGTGGTTTTGAGTGTTTGATAATATCTCATTATTTGGATGACAATGGGTCGGGCTAAGATCGGTCCATTTATAACTCAAGTAATGCCCGACTTTTTTAGCTTGAAGTTTGGCTTGACCGAACTTTGTTAATTGAAAGATCAGCCGTGTTGAAACTTAAATAAAATGACGTCGTTTTTCTTGTTTTTGATAAGATATGGTAAAATTATATCGCTTTGTTTTGTTCCAATATGTTTTGAAATTTTAAGTTGTCATTCTAATTAACAAGAGATTAAAGTATTCAATGTTTGAACCAATCACTTGAAAAATTGTCAAATTAA
>JAOQMR010000004.1:26634966-26647030 GCA_027563865.1 Erythroxylum pelleterianum
TTTTAAAATAATATAATTCATTTATCACTACATAACAACGGATCTATATTAATAAAATACATTGAATATCCTAGTAATAATAATTTTATTACATATTAAGACTTATAAAATATATAACTATATATTTTATTGGAACAATATTAATGAATTTTATTATCATATTCAAATATTTTTTAAGTTCTATAAAATCTGGGAACGTTTGAACCTGTTTTTATTTTTATTTCAAAAATTTTTATTTTCAATCATCGTCAACATTCAATTGAAATTCCGCTGAGACTCGAGGTTTGAAGAGGTTCGATATTACACAGCTTTAACCTAATTCTTATAAATATATACAATTTCGTGTTAAAATCTCAATTCATGAATTTTTTAGAGATAATAATTATAATTGCATTTTATTTTATTACAAATTAAGATATATAAATATATATTTTATAATTTTTGAAAATTAGTATTACAAAATAAAATTTGTAAAACATTAAATTCTTTATTTAGTTCAAATATTCGACATAACTTACCATTCTCAGTATTAAATAACCTATCATTTATTTTATCACATAAGCTTAATGAAGTCGAAATGGATACTTAATGAAGTCATTGACATGAAGAAATCAAATGCCCCCTTAATGAAGCAAACACCACTTTTTACAATTATTCCATTCCTTCATTTCCAAACCCTTAAATCAAATGCCCCCTTAATGAAGTCATTGACATGAAGAAATCCACTAGGCCACCACATGCATTTAAAATTACAAGAACACTTGACATCTAACCAAATTCTCATTAGACATGACACTTAAACCATAATAAATACACCCCTCTTACTTGCATGAACAAAATGATGAAAAGAGTATGAAATTTGTAGTTTTGAAGGAAAAAAATTGCAACTCGTTTCAATTTTGAAGAGTATGAATCCGTCACTTAATTTTAGTTCACGACTTGTTTTAATTTCAAGGAATATAAATCCGTCACTTAATTTTAAATCGTTAATTTGTTAAAAATTTTATTCAAAATATACGATATTCAAGTTGTTAGAAAAGGGTTTTAATCCGAGCAAAATGAGGTTGGTAAAACCTGAATTGAAAATATAGAAATTGGTAAAAATAGGGTTGGAAGAGTTGTTACTGACCCACCGTTGGGTTTATTCTTTGCTTTCAAATGAGCTATGATGTGGCTGTTGGGTTATACATGAAAGCCATTTCTCAACTATATTAATTCTGATCTTTAGGTCTAAGCATCCTTTGGATTTGTCCATCACGAACCCATTTACCTTTCCAATCTTAATCTCCAGTTGGATCATACTTTCTATAATATTTAATGCAAAACCAAGTCATTTTCTAGATTAAATTAAATTCAATCTTCTAGAAATGCAATGCATGCTAGTTGGATAGGAACAGGATATTGATGTATGAGTTTGACTGACTTTTAGGGTTTTAGCAAGCTGGTTGGCCAAAGTCCAAGCTTCAACTTCAATTCCCAATTTAATCTTTTTGTTTTTATTAAAAATACACCCAACACTATAAAATTTAATATTCTCAAAATAAAATTTATATTTTTATGATATAAATTTATTAGAATATGAAATTTCAAAAATACGTCAAATACAATTAAACTCGTGCTGCTGTTACAATCTTAACATTTAATGAGTTACTTAATAAAAATTAAAGAACTAAAATAAAAATTTTCTTTTTGATTGACTAATTTTATAATTTTAAGATTTATTTAATAAAAACTAAAGGATTAAATTAAATATTTTTCCTTTTAACCAATTTTTTTGATCATCAAATAAGCATATTATAACAATAATTGGAACTATAGAGCATGACCCATTATGATAAAATGCCCTAGTTATAATCATGATGGACCTTAGTAATGTCCTAATCTTTTATTAAGCATGGTCAATAAGGACCAAGATTTGACTTGATTAAGATTTTAATCAAGTGCCTTTTACTAAATCTTCTTCAGGGTTTGAATTTTGTGTTTTTGTTGCCCAAAATATTGATTTCACTTGAAATGGTGAACACTTTATGTAACATGTAAGAAATGGAAGGAGAGATTAGGCTTCCCCAAAACCTTGTTTTCCAAGGTTCTTCACTCACTCACCTAACTTAGCAAAAACAGATATCTCTTGTATCATATGATTCCTTTATAAGGTTAGGGGGGCAAGTCAATCTGACACCTGAAAGAACATAACAATCCCCATAAGAGTTGGAAGTGAAGTGAGTCAAGTCAATTTACATCGAACATAGATTGTCAGGACACAAGAGCTCAATGGGTTGCTTCAGGTTTTGTCTTGTTCTCCTCCTGCTGGCCTGCCTTTGCCCTGCTTTGGTTCAGTGCAGGATTAGGCATTACAGCTTTAATGTAAGTGCTAAATATGTACAAGTCATGCCTTATAATGCATTTCATGGATTGTTAGATCCAAAATGCTTCATGGGTTGTGGTTTCTTGAATTTGGTGCATGCATGATTCTATAGTCTCCTCCTAGTACAATATCACAAGTAGTAAAGTTGTATCAATTTGAGTTATACAAAATGAGGACTTAAAATAATAAAATTCAGGGTACGAAAATGGCATCCAGTTTGATTTTACTTCAAGGTAGAGTAGCTGTAGTGGCAAATTAGTTGTAACAACTTAACAAACACTCTTACCTTTTTGCAAGTTCTGATGATTATAACTTACACAGGTGGTGATGAAGAACACTACCAGACTGTGTTCAAGCAAGCCAATTGTTACAGTCAATGGCCAGTTCCCAGGACCAACTCTCTATGCCAGAGAAGACGATACAGTTCTTGTAAGAGTTGTCAATCATGTCAAGTACAACGTCTCTATCCACTGGTATGTTCCAGAAAACAAGCAGCTCTTCCCGAATTTCAGGAACTTCCCAAGTCCAATGATCCTGATGTAACTTGTTATTGTTCGTTTACAATTTGTTCAGGCATGGTATTAGGCAACTCAGGACAGGTTGGGCGGATGGACCAGCGTACATTACACAATGCCCCATTCAACCAGGTCAGAACTATGTGTACAACTTCACAATCACCGGCCAGAGAGGTACACTTCTTTGGCATGCACACGTTCTCTGGCTCAGAGCCACCGTGCACGGTGCCATCGTTATCCTACCTAAGCGTGGTGTCCCCTATCCCTTCCCTGCTCCACACAAGGAAGTGGTGGTTGTGTTAGGTGAGCTAAGCTAGTTCTTGAAATTAACTTCTGGCCAACCAAATTCTGGAACTTGAGAACCATGAACTGTGACATGCACCTGCAGGTGAATGGTGGAAATCGGACACTGAGGCTGTGATCAATCAAGCCATGAAATCGGGTGTGGCACCAAATGTATCTGATGCTCACACAATCAATGGACATCCTGGAACTGTCGCAAATTGTTCTTCACAGGGTGATTATAGATTACTATAAGAGATGGAATGGAATGTTTAACGGTATAGATTAGTGTAAGAACAGTTTGATCTTGTTTTGCAGGTGGCTTCACATTACCTGTTCAAGGAGGCAAGACGTATATGCTACGTTTGATCAACGCTGCACTCAATGAGGAGCTCTTCTTCAAGATCGCCGGCCACCAACTTACGGTGGTGGAAGTTGACGCCACCTACGTGAAGCCATTCAAAACAGACACGGTCCTGATAGCTCCAGGACAGACAACAAATGTACTTGTCAATGCTGATCAAAACACTGGCAAGTACTTGGTTGCTGCCTCACCATTCATGGATGCTCCGGTCGCCGTAGACAACATGACAGCCACTGCCACGTTGCACTACTCCGGCACACTCTCTGCAACGCCAACAACCATCACCACTCCACCTCCACAAAACGCCACAGCAGTTGCAACCAAGTTCGCCAACTCTCTACGTAGCTTGAACTCCAAGAAGTACCCTGCCAATGTCCCATTAACAATTGATCACAGCCTGTTCTTCACGGTTGGGCTAGGAGTCAACCCTTGTCCGGCATGCAAAGCTGGTAACGGAAGCAGGGTCGTTGCAGGTGTTAACAATGTCACGTTCGTCATGCCAAAAGTTTCACTCCTTCAAGCACATTTCTTCAACATTAAAGGGGTCTTCACCACTGATTTTCCTGGAAATCCAACGCAAACTTTCAACTACTCAGGACCTGGACCTGCAAATTTGCAGACCACGAATGGAACTAAAGTTTACAGGTTGCCATATAACGCCACCGTTCAACTAGTGTTGCAAGATACTGGGATCATTACTCCTGAGAACCATCCAATTCATTTGCATGGATTCAACTTCTTCGTTGTTGGTAGAGGAATTGGCAACTATAATTCCACGACAGATCCTAACAATTTCAATCTTAATGATCCTGTTGAGAGGAACACAGTTGGAGTACCCACCGGTGGATGGACCGCCATAAGGTTTCAAGCCGACAATCCAGGTAAAAAAAAAAAAAAACTCATAATCGCTATCTTTCATGTGATCATTTGGGTTCGTTTAAAACTATGAAATTTGGAAGGTTTCACTAATATACAGCATTATCCCTACATTACAATTAAAGCTTTGGTTTATGTTGTTTGTAGGAGTTTGGTTCCTGCATTGCCATTTAGAAGTACACACAACTTGGGGATTGAAGATGGCATTCTTAGTAGACAATGGAAAAGGACCTAATGAGTCACTTCTACCACCTCCAAAGGATCTTCCCAAATGTTAAACCCTAAATTGAGAGGAAGAGAAGCATTACCTTTCAAAGCCTCCAATGGGGAGGATGCTTGTACTAAAAAGACTTAAGAGTTGAGAGCTTTCAAGACCCCAGTTTGTTCCTTGAGGGAATTGAAAATTTGCTCAAGCAAGTATTAATTAATATTGTATGAGCATTTTGTTTAAGTTTCTTGATGAATCTCAGTAACTTGAGACTTTCTTATTGTCCAAAGACAAAAATTGCATTTGATTAAGCAAATCTCAATTTCATTAAAATTGGTTAAAATTGAATTAAATTAAAAATTTGAAATATGAATTAAGAACATTGTCCTTACCTATCAGAGAAATCAAAATTTAATTAAAAAAGAGACTGTTAAATACAAATTTATAAAATTGATTAATTTACAAAACTGACCTATTAATTAATAAAATAATCAATTTTTAATAATAAAAATTATTAAAATAAATCAAATCAAAAAAATTAAAAATCGAACTAAAAAGTAAGCCAATTCAAGATTTTCACGGATGAACCGACCAAAGTGATAGAATTTTTTATCATTAGTTTTGATATAATTGATCAAAACAATGTCATATTGATTTTAAATTTCTTAAATTTACATATATAGCATAAGATGATTTTGATAAATTATACTAAAATGGTATTGTTTTGAGAAAATATTCTTGTCTAAGTCAATCTTCTAAACCCTCAATTTAAAATTGACTCTTTGACTTAGACTATGCTTAAGATTCTATCCCTGAGTGGTTCCATGTATAGGTTTAGTCCCACCAAACCGGCGTGCATGCACGCTCTCATGCTTGAGACATATGGGCCGGTAGGACACCCTTAGACCTAAAGACCCCAAAGATACCCTCCAACTTCTTAAGACAAATAATATATTACGCTAATCTGCCCTTTTTCTTATACTTAAATATAGTTTTTTATTAAGTTGAATTAGTTAATTACTCATATTGTTTAATCTCCTAACTTAATATCCTTAATGACCTCACAAGGTCCCCACATCCACTCTTATCACAACACATTAAGTAGAACAACCCGTTCAATCTCATTTGTTTAAACACTAATCAAGTTCACATTCCAAGACTAACCCTTTTTCAATTACTTTAAATCACTACACTAAAATAGGTATAACTCAAGAATCTTTCCCTTTTTGGAAACTTCCAATTTCCTGTTCATAAGTAGTCATTATCAGCCCTTAAGAAGACTTGACAACTGTTAAGTGGGGACAATAATATGAGAATTATGACTTAGATTTCAGAGATAAAGACCTTAACTTTATATAAACAATCCTTAGTTCAACCAAAAGCAAGATGCCACCTCTTCTTATGAAGCAACCAACGAGTATTAGTTGAGTGTTGTGTTGGAATCCAATATAATTATAAAACTATAACTTGCATATGTGTTGAACAAGAATGTTAAACAAATGTAAAGAACATGAGAAGTAAAGGTATTGATTGCATCTACCGTATAGAAATTGCTTAGTGTGAGGTATCACGTGATTTGTAGTTATTGCGTAAATCTGAAAATTTACTCGGTACACATTTAAAGGGTAGCAACTGCGGATTCTTCATTTCCAAAAAATGTATCAAATACATTTTTTAACATAGTCTAACAAATTATAAATTCTATTAAATGAGAATAATAGACTAAATACGACCGTATATTTATTAAGGAATATTTTACTAAGACAAATTAATAATATTATATTAATAATAATAAAAATTAGTTCAAATGTACTAAACAATTTATTATATATATGTACTTGGCAAGTACATTTGCATTATCTTATAGGCTTAAACCTAACAAGCTATTTGATTAATGGACGGACCTTCCCTGAGATGAAAAGTATGAGAAAGTAGAAGAAATACTTCAGTTGGATTGAACATGGCTACCATTTATTGGACACTCTTTTCTGTACATTGAAGTAACTAAACTACCCAGAGCCATCTTCTTCTTTACCACCTAGCCAATCATAGCTTGCCCTCTCTCAGAACCTTTTGTTGCCCACAAATACTCATATCCACCAATAACAGCGCGATACCTTTGACCTGTTTCTTACTCTGTTTTGCTTTTCATTTCTGCTCTCTCTCTCTCTCTCTCTTTGAGCTTTTGGTTATTATTTTTAGTACTGTCAAACACTTGTTTTACTCACTTCTTTGGTTCTTTTATCTTTTTCCCTCTCACTTTTAGGCTAGAGGGAGTGAAACGTTAAGAACACAAGAAAAAAGAGAATGAAAGATGGTAAAATAAAAATCTTGAGAAGTTCTTTGTTTCTGGGTCTCTCTGATTTAAGTTTTCTTTTTGCTTTTTTAGTTTGATGTTACATATAAACAAGTCTGCAACCTGGGTTTTTTTGTGAATTTCTAAAAGTTTGAAGCTTTATGGCAATACTGTAAAAATTTGAGATTGAATTCAGTAAAGGATTTGTTCTAGGGTTTATCATTTGGCTACTAAGAGAATTTTTCTCAAGTTTGGGGAAGTTGAGACTTCTTTAAATTTCTCTATTTGTTCTCTTTGATGTGAAAAAGCGTTGGTTTTGATTTGATGTCTACTCAATCATAAAAATTCACTTCTTCTCTGCATTTACTGTCTTCTCTCTTATTCACTTTGAATTGGGACATGCTAGCTATTTGGTTTTGATTGTGCAATTTAACCATCGAAAACCATGAATGAGGGTTTGGCGATTGTCTCACCAGGATCTTATCTTCAGAACTCAAATTGGTTGTTTCAAGCAAGCAGGAGTTCCAGGTGGACTCCTGACGAGAACAAACAGTTTGAGAATGCTCTTGCTTTGTTTGATAAAGATACACCTGATAGATGGGTGAAAGTAGCTAACATGATTCCAGGCAAAACTGTCGGTGATGTGATCAAGCAGTATAGGGAGTTGGAAGAAGATGTCAGTGATATAGAGGCAGGTCTGATCCCAATTCCAGGATACAGTAACGATTCTTTCACTCTGGAGTGGATTAGTAGTCAGGACATTGGTGGTCCCAGGCAATATTTTAGTGCGAGCGGTAAGAGAGCCACCGGAACAGGATCATCGGAACAAGAACGTAAGAAGGGGGTTCCTTGGACTGAGGAGGAGCACAGGTTACTTTGATTCCATTATCAGTTAAAGCTATTGTTCTTATATTTTGACTCTGGCAATGATCAAAGTCACTTCTGAATTTCATCTATAGTAAAATCAATGCTTGTAAAAGTTTTGAAAGATAGAATTCAGTTGATGATCATATGTCCAACATACAAATTGGAAAGCAACTCCTTATATAGATCCTCCATTAAGAAAGTTCATCTCTTGTGAATATGCTTTTGATAAATGATTTTTAGGCTCTTGGTATCTTTTCTTGTTCAGTTTGTGAATCTGGCTTTTGTGATATGAATTTGCAGGCAGTTTCTCTTGGGTCTTCAAAAGTATGGTAAAGGGGATTGGAGAAACATATCTCGAAATTTCGTAACTACTCGAACTCCGACTCAGGTGGCTAGCCATGCACAAAAGTACTTCATCAGGCAGAGTACTGGAGGGAAAGATAAAAGAAGATCTAGTATCCATGATATAACTACAGTCACTCTTCCTGATGCCAAGTCAGCTTCACCAGAAGCTAATAAACCAACATCTCCAAATCATTCAATCGCAACGATTCGACAGCAGAGAACGAATTCTACAAAAAAGGGGTTATTTGACTGGGAACAACAATCTGAAGAAGCAGGTGGCACTGTCTATAATCCTGAAAATGACAAATTGTTCATGTCCTCTTATGGATACAAGTTGCAGGAACAAAGTTTGTGGAACTGTTCCGGGTTTCCGTACAATTTGATTTGGCGAGATGCAGGCGATGCAACATAAATAATCTTGTGGGATGAGATTCAGGATTAGAAATATAAAGTTATTGAGATTGGTATTGAGTTTTTTTTTTTTTGAATAGCTTTCTTATGCTACCATGATGGTTTTAATGTGAATATGTGAATTGGGGATTCCAGTTAGTCCATAGCCATATTAGACTTTCCCAAGTGAGATTCTTAGTTTTCTGATGTAATTCCATTTTCAAATCCAAATTATTCAAAGAACAGAAAGCTCATTTATGTAAAGCTTGACATAATTTTACTTGTGAATGTACTTTTATTTATCCTTTGAACCATTTCAACTTTTTTTCCAGCTCTCACTTAATGTCAATATCACTGCTTCTTTGTTTTTTTTTTTAATGATACACTTTTGAACATATGATCTAATGCATTTGATTCTCTTTAGTTGACTGAAATTTGAGAATGGAATCTTGACCCAAGCATGAAGCTTAGAGCCACCAATTGAAGCATCATATTCTCCATTCTGGTGTTATCTTACTTCATCTGGTCCACAGAAGAGACTGGTTTTCTTTCTTCAACGAGTTCTCTAATTTATGATCATCACAAAGTCATGTTGAATAAGATTCTGCAACAGGCTCAGTGTTCTGATCCTTGAAAATGAAATTTCAAGTGTAATCATTAAAAAGTGAACCTAACTGTTCATGATGTGGTTTTCATATACTTGAATCAAGTCAAAAGACATGAAATTTTTTTTCATTTTTTCTCTGATTTAAAGAAGAACATAGAATGATAAATTCTGTGTTCCACCACTCAGTTGGCTTTCCACCATCACCATTTATGGAGTTTGACATATTTTGGAGTAGATTGTTCAAAGGTACAAGTAGATTATCACAGTGGAATCCCACTAAATGACATGGAAAATCATAAATTTCCTGGTCACACTAGATTCTTTACTCTTTTTCATGTGTTCTATTTGTCTCCTTTCGTTTGTAGTTACTGTTAATGGCTGCCACTAACTTTGTTTTTTGCTGTTGTTGCAGCTTTTGGTAAGAAGTCTAGTGGTCCATCATCTTTGCTTCTTATATCAATCATGGCTCCTCCTCCACTAAACAATTCAAACCAACATAAGCAATGTGTCAAAACTATAAGATGAATGCCCTTAAGGGGTGGTCCAAGTGGTGACACAGGTCCTCCTCTTAGGAGCCTTAGAGTCAAAAAGTTGAAGGTTTCTGCATAATTCTTACTGATGAAGATGGCACATAAAGTTAAATGGTGAAAAAGTAAGCCATTTGCTATTCCTTTTTCCTAAGAATCTAATTATTGAGAAGTGAAAGTGAGAAAGAGACTGATAAACCTGAAAAGATGGCATTATGTAAGGTTTTCAAATGCTAGCTTCCTTTGCTGCTACAGAAGCAATCAACTCACTTATAATCCCTCCTTATATTGACAATTCTGACTTTGACATCAAGTTTGGAAGTTTCCTCCAAAAGTCTAAGTCAAATAATTTTTTAACAAGGAACAACAATCGCTTGTAAGATGTGAATAGGTATAGTAAATATAGTCCGGCCCGATTTAATCAAAAGTCAATGAATTCGATCGAATTGATAAAATCGAAACTTAAATTTGTCGGGCCTGATCAAATTGGCTCGACTAGAAGTCGGTCAACTCGTGCTTTAAATAGTATGAGTCAAGTTCGATCGGACTTCATTTCAAGCTCGAATAACTTGTAAAGGAATTCGGATTGGACTCTAACAATATGAGGCATTGTAGTGATCCAAACAAAGAAGGCATAGTAAGTGTTGGACTTTCCTAGAGGAGAGCAGCTCATTTTGGTTCACAGCCCATGACTAAGAATGTGAAAAGAAAATCACACCCAACCTAAGGCCTCCTATGACCTTTTTGTCACATAATTCCTTTTTTTTTATGTATTCGGTCTAATAATTTTTTTATTTTTTGAATGCGTATTAAGTAATTAATATTAGTAAATTAATGATTCAAAATTAAATAATTACATTTGATTTAATTCATATTTATAAATTTAACATATCGATGGATTAAAAAATCGAACCGGTTTCGTTAATTTAACTGTGAAAACTTTGAATCGACCAACTTTTCGGTTCGGTTTTGAACTTTCCAGTTTGATTTAGTTTAATAATCTTTGTTGTTAAAAGTTGATTAGTTTATTAATTAATCTTCAGTTTTTGTAAACTATTTAGTTTTTATAAACAAAAATAATCGATTATTTTTTATTTAACAGTCTCTTTTTTTAATTGAACTTTAAATCTTTCATTTGGTAAGAATATTATTTTTCAATCATTTTTTAAATTCTTTAATTATTTTTACAATAATTTAATATTTATTAAACTTTTTAAACTTTAAATTTCTTATTTTATCGATTTAATTTCTAGTCAGATTTTTACAACAGAAGAAAAAGACTACTTTGTTCTGTTAAGGAACAACTTACGTCTTGGTTTGGTCTTCCATTTGGTCATGTACAAACGCAAAAACAAATGACAGTCTAACTTATTATTCTTACTTAATAAATCGAAAGAAGGAAACAGGGACAAAGGACAGTCACCTAATTATTAGCCATAAGAAGATGTAACAACAAAATCAACGTACGTAAGTTGCTAAGACCATTGTACTTTTCCATAACAAAATACAGCATACACCCTAATGTCAGCATCTTTTGTCTTATAGGATGTCACGACGAAGTAATGTCTGTTAGGGTGTTTGAATCTTGTTATACTTAATCTGGTCCATATATTTGTATGAACCATATATAAACGTGTGAATGAGATTTAATAAAATGAGTAGGAAGTGGTTAACTGGAACAGAAAATCTAATATCATAATTTGCATGTGGCACAACAAATTCTAAAAATAATTAGTTACGAACAGAGAGACTTTTATTGTTTCTGAATTATATATTAATTTTTTAAAATAATTTATTTAAAATATGTAGTTTATGAATTATTATGTATATCTAATAATTTGTCAAAGTGAATTATTACTCTTTTGTGATAACTCTAATTTTTAACTCACTTAGTGTCTATTTGGACGAGCTTTTGGGAGGTTAATAAATACTTTTCTTCACCACAAAAGCCTTTTTTAAGAAAAATGAGTGTTTTGTTGTAAAATAAAAAAAACATTTCTTTAATAGATATGACTTTTTTGGCAACCAAAATACAGTTTTTTAATAAGCTCAAATTTGGAGTTTCTTAAAAAAAACCTCTTAAATGACTTTTTCAAGTAGATTTTTCAGATAAATTAATAAGTCTATTTTTTAGTCCATTTTGTCCTTATGTTTTACACGTTATTCTCACAATACCCACAAACTCATCTTCACGTTTATCTTGCAAACTCGTCTTCTCTAATCTCTCGCGCAGTTGTTTTATTATGTATTTAACTATTTACTTAACTTGAATATTTATTTTGGGATTTATATAATATTATTTGGTTTTTTATGTGTTTTAATATTTATTTTTATATTAGTTTTATTTATGTTATAATTCATATAAAAGATTTGGTTAGATATATTTTCATTTATGTTTCATATGGTTTAAAATTATATAATA
>JAOQMR010000004.1:26683987-26700512 GCA_027563865.1 Erythroxylum pelleterianum
TCAATAAAATTATATTATTTAGTTACTTCTATTTTCCTTCTTTTCTATCTTTGCCGTTGTTTTTCTGGTTCCTATCATAATATGCAATTCACCAAATCATATAAGAACTCAAAACTGGGATGTCAAACAAGTATCCTATTTACCTGGCAGTATAGAAGACTTGTATCTTTTCCACGGAATATTTTTGCTATAAACTTCCCACCTTCTCGAAGTATGTGTGTGACAATGGTTAAACCCTGCATAAACAGTAAGTCAGCCACTATAGTGTAGCATAAACTTCAATAAATTTCGCACCATCTCTAGAAACAAAGACTAGAAAGTAACAAAGGAGAAGTACACATGCTCAATGATATAATTCCATGTGCCCCCACTTAACCACACATTAGTTGCTGCAGAAGTCTGGGGCTCACCGCAAGTATGAGCTGAGACTGAACAAATTCATCCATGTCATGAAGACCAGTGACTGCAAATAAATACAGTACAAGGATGTCATAGAAAGCATTAACTATTATGCCACTGAACATTAACTCATCCACAATTTGCTAAATAATGAAACAACCATTTATGTAGTTTTACCATCAGGGGCACCATCACAAACAACTAGGTCAGCCTTGCAGCCATCAAAATGTCTAATGACCTGGATACCAAGATAATGAACCAACGTGATGATGTACGAATAAATTACAGTTGCATATACATAAGTGTCATTATTCACGATATAGAACTCCCGGAGGAATGAATATATGGAATGAAGAAGAGCACTCAATAAATTGGAATGAACAAACCCCAGGAGATCAGATTTTAAAGGATCACATGGCCACTTACTCCTTGAAGTTCATATGCCAATTAACTTTATTTTTAGTATTACCTTTGTACTGAACATTCAATTACATACATTACTATTACCTGGAGGAAAGCGCTTAAAGGAACACAAATTAAACTACAAGTAGTGATCTCGCCCAACACCTATGTTAAATATTTGGGCATAAAGGTGCCCAAATTTGATCAATGCTTAGCTAAAGTTTCTCCATATTTGCATGCTTAATGAATCATTAGTGAGCATGAACTTTGATCATTCAATTGTGAAGTTCTGAAAACTTGAACTAAACAAGCATCTTACCACTTCAGCAGTTCGGGCATTGGTGATATCACCTTGGACTTGGATAACACCTTCAATTGGGGCCATTGGTTGCAAGTCAATGGCCACGATAAGGGGAGGATCATTCCTGTAAATCAAAGTGTACAAAGTAATCATTTTATCACAAAGCATGCATGTCATGTAAGAAGGTAATATTATTACAGCTGCCCACTACATTCTAGTCCTGATGAGGCTAAAATGAGGAAAAATTCCCCTTCATTCTAAAGATAGACTGACTGCCTGAAAGTCCTGGTACAAATGAAATAGACCCACTAAGCAATTGGCTTCACAAAAGTCGTTCGGTAGATAGTAACATCAAGCTAAGGTCTCAATAAGAATTATAAGTTTCCATAGGTCTATGAAATCTTGGAGGAAAAGGTTTATTTTAAGGTTACCTAGAATCAGGTGAGAGCTTTGCAGGTATGTATAATTTTCGGCTCAAAACCTGCAATGAGAATATCTCAAACTATCATATCAAACTTAGCAAACAAGTTCCCTGAAGATAACTCTGCTAAGCAGAAACTAGCAGTTTCACAAATTGCAGGGAGTTTGTGACTAGTTTATCAATTAGAATGAAACTAAGATTGCAGAAAGGTCGGCGGCGCAATTTCATCTGTTCTTGGAACAAAATAGTATGGTCAATCAAACCAAAAATACCTGACTCCAGCTACCAGGTGCGGCACATAAGTCTACCACACGCTTTACTCCTACAAAATGAAACACACGATACGGATACATTTTCCCCGTTATGATGCGGCTCCTTCTTTACAAGATAAAGGAAATGAATCAGCTTAAGAGAGAGATTCGGATAGTACTGACCTTCAAATATGTTGAACTCTTCATCTATCTGAAGAAGCTTAAAAGCACTACGAGCACGCCAACCTTCTTCTTTAGCTTTGCGGTAATAAATATCCTGCATCCCAATTAATTAATTCATGTGACTACCCAGGAAAGATTTTCTAACTTGAACTAGACGAGAAGAGCCACATACCCTTTTGTCCCTCGAAGCCTTTCCCATGCTTCAAAGAACTAAACTTTCTGTGAAAATACCGATATTTTCCTTAGTTCCAAACACCCAAAAGACAACCAAAATCAAAAACAAAAGAAACCCTTTTGGATTAAGACCAAAGCAACAACAAAAAAACTTATTTTTAAACCCAACCAGGTAGCAGAATACATGAAAACAGAAACAAAACTCAGCTGATTAACTCTTCAAACAGCTATTTCGTCTATTTGGAGAGTAGCTGATATAATACCTGATATATAGGAGCGTTTTCATGAAACAGCTAAAATTATTTTCATTAATGTAAATAAGGCTTGACAATTGGTTAGGTCGGCCCATATTCATTCTTTTGGTACAAAGTTTAATATCGAATCAAAATTTTGATTAAGTTTGATTCAGGCTTGAATTCGAGCTTAAACTGCCCGACTCCATCTAACTTGAAATTTTTAATAAAACAATAACATCTATGTTTTCTTAATTTTAATCAAAAAAAAAATTGAGTCAATAGTCTAATTGTTATTCTTAAAATAATCCCTTCAAATTTACATTCAGTTTAAAATTTAATTGATTTAAATTTCACTATAATTGTCAATTAAATTAGACTAAATTAAGCTTAATTTTAATAATTAATATGTAATATTATTCAACACTTTTGAAAGTGTTGTGTGTTATTAGTATTAGAAGTATATTAAAAGTTTATATTACTCTTTTCTTGACCCAATCTAACGCTTTAATATAAGTCGTGTTATAATGATATTATTTTAGTTTAATTTCCCAAAATAATATAGTTTTGATCTTTAGGTTTTTAGTTTTATAGTTTAAAACAACATTATTTTGAAATTCATGTCACAATTATTTATTGTTATTTTATAAATATTCACATCTTTTATTTGGAAACAAACTAAATAGAACAGACGATTTGATCCCGCTAATGGGAGCACCAGTGTTATATGCTCAGGGAGCACCAGTGTTATATTCTATGGCTGGAAGCATAGGTCATTAATGAATGCAATCTATGTTCCTAATGCTTGTGCTGATGAGATCTACAGCACCTGATCTGAACATCTACAGTAAGTTTTACAAAGAAGGTCCTTAGTTTCCTGTCCTTAATGAAGTCAGAGTAGCCAATGTGCAAATCTTGAGATTGATATACATCTACCAACTGTAAAGTTCTTTCAGACCTAAACAATCGTAGGTTATAGAAACATGTAAATTACTTGTAGCTCAGAACATACTAAATCAATGTATTTAGATACTACAACTGCTAGGAATGACGGTAGTCATCCCTTTTCCATGGAACACGGATCTTTTTATTGAATTTGTATCGCAAGAAAGAAAAAGAAAAAGAAGCAAGAGAAGAAAGATATAAACACCCCCTCCACCACCACAGATCCCAGACCACTTAATTCACTTAAGAAAGCTTTCTTTAAACACACACTATACATGCATTAATAGGTGGGGCATTTCATCAAACAATATACATGCATTATTTCATATTCCCGTTATTAAACATACAAAGTTCACAAATTAGCCAAATCAGCATCACCAAACAACAACAATCTCCAAACAATCAACCATTAATAATAAACCAAATTTGAGAAGAGAGATTACCTTATTAACAATAACACGTTGGTTAGTTAGTGGCGTCGGTGATTTCACAATTGCGACGGCCGACGAGGGAGCTAAGGAAACAGAGAACAGAAGCGCGGGAGTGAAGAACAGCAGAAAAACAAATGGCACGAGGAACGGAAGAAGAAGTGAAGAACAGAAGAACGTGACCGGGTGAGGGGGAACTGGCGAGAGTTTAAGCACGTAGCTTTGCTTCTGTAGCATTTAAGTTGTATTCTGCAACCAAACGACGCCCTTTATAAAGCAAACCAACGCCGTCTTGCCTTGGTGACTTATGTAAACGACGTCGTTTTGTTTCACATATCTGTCGAGTCACTTGTTATAGGCTGGGCTAGTTGGCCCGAGCTCATTGGCCTATCCGCTCTATCCGTTCGAGTTTTGCTTCTGCTACTTTGGATGAAATCTAGAAAATGGATTTGCATATATTCACTTTCTTGTTGACTGTCAGAAATTTCTTATTTCTGTTTAGAGGAGCGGTTTTGCTATGTCATTAATTCTACTCATTCATAATAGTAAAAGAAAAAGACAGAAATGGAGACTGGAAGACGGAATTGAAACGAACAAAAGCTTTCTTGAAGTAAATGGTGCATATAATTCGTTCAGAATTTAGATACCATTTTGACAGGCTAGCTTCATTGATATTCATTTGAAACATTATCACCTGGAATGGGGTGGATCGGCTTGGCTTAGCTTTGCTGGTAGTCTGGCATTTTTCCAGCATTGGTAGTCTTAAATGGCAGCTTATTCTGTCTGCAAGTACCAAGCTGATCCATGTTTAATTGCATTAATGTGTTTTTGAGAGTTATTTGTGAGTTGTGTTTTGGAAGCAAACTCCATTTTTTCTGCTGTTGTTCCTGTGGTCTTGTTTGACTCTCCTACCTCAGTTTTTTGAGATTTGGCGTCTGTACCGCTTGCGTTTTGTGTTGGGTGTTGTTTGATTTCTGGGTTATGTAAATCTGTCTTCATTTCATACCTATCAATTGAAACAAGGCCAGAGAAGACGAGAGGAAAATCTGGGGCACCAGGAGTTTACTTTGTACTGAACAGAGGAGTGAAAATTCCTGCAATTGGGCTTGGAACATGGCAGAGTGGTGGTGACCTGTGTGTTGAAGCAGTGAAAACTGCATTATCAGTTGGTTACCTCAAATAGACTGTGCTCATCTTTACGGGAATGAGATTGACGTTGGCGAAGCATTGGATGAAGCATTCAGAGGGGCACTGAAAAGGGAAGATGTTTTTTTGACTTCCAAGCTCTACTGCACTATGAATCGACTGAAGAAAGCCTGGAAAGTAATGGAAGCTCTGATCTAATTAGCTATTCATTTCTTCAACACGAAAGTTGGAGATAAACTATGAATCTTCTCCAGTGATCTGCATGCAAGGGTGCTATTATTATTATCTGAACTTGATCTTACAATTCACTGACTAGGCATTTAGCTTGGTAATAATGATAGTGAATGTGCTGTATGTGATGATTATTGCTTTTGTAGTCAGGAAGTGAAGATTACTGAGAAAAATGCACAATTAGGTGCTCTGTTTGATGGACACTTTTTGATCATTTGCTTTGCACCTTTTGAGTACAGTTACAAAGTATGAGCTCTTGTGAAATTGATTTTTCACCAATATGATTAATGGAAGAGAAACGAGTATGAACAGATGAATCTTATAAGGGCAAAGCTAATGCTGAGAATTATTTCTGATCCAAAGAATTGTCCCATATTGAGAATTATTTCCGATACCAAAATAACATCCAAATCGAACTTTTGATCGTACTCATAGAAAAGAAGGAAAAAGCCATGCAGAGTTTGAAGTAATGAGATAGGAACTTAAGTTAAGCAGCCAAATGCCTGGAGAAGTAGTGAACAAGTTATGAACATCTAACTCTAGAGTCTAGGATCCTCCAAGCTCATTCCTCAGATTGAATGACAACGTTGGGCTTTCAGAACCAACTCTAATAAAAAATCCTTTAAAATGGTAAATTTTTCAGTGTTTCGACTCAGAAAAGTGATACAGCACCAGAAAGATGAGAACTTTCCCAGACTTCAATGCCTTCAACATTTTCTCTGCTAACAAACAACCTATCACCACCACCTTCAATCTTCCTTATAATCCCTCGCTCTGAATCCTCCAATTTATCCACAAAGTTCCTCCTGAACATCCGCCCTTCAATTCTCTTCTCTCCTTCTTCTTCTTCAACTCTTGACCACACCTCTAATGACCCATCTCTTCCTACAAAAACTTGCCCTCTGTAACAATGGAGGACACTGCTACTCCCACCTCCAGCGTATCTCAGACTTGGGTTTTTATCTTCCAGATATACCCATGGATCATCACTCAATTTACGTAAATCAGCCAGTGCTAGGTCACCGGACTTTGAGCAGATCTTAAACAAGGTCGACTCCACAGGGTCCACGTCGACGTCAGCGAACGAGTCCCCGAACCGGCTGCTCCGGCCCGAACCCGGTTCGTTCGTCTCCCAAACCACTGAACCGGACCTAGGGTCCCAAATCCTGATGTATCCCGAGTACCCAAACGCCCCGCACGTCACAGCCGATCCGATGATCGTGCCGGTTTCCGGCAGCCATGTTAGCTTTCCGGAGACCATAGTCTTCGTCGCGCTTCCCGATTGTCTCCCTATCTCGGAGACAAGCTGAAGCGTCGATTTATCAACCAGTAGGATGCAATTCTCTCTGTGTGGACAATCAAATGATGCGAAAACTTTATCCGGCGAGTCGGCGATTGCGGTCACGCGCGCTTTGTAGATTCTCGGATCCGACGGATCGGTCCAGTGGATTGACCCGATGTGGCTAACGCGGGAGAAGTCGTAGAAATGGAGTCCGGCTGAGGAATCAGAGCCGACAGCTGCGACGTCCGGCCACACGCGACAGAGAGAGGTGATATCCTCGAGGTGAGTTCGGATCGTGCACGAGTGGCTTAGCGTCCAGTCGTACGCAGAAACCTGACCACCGTGAGCGATCCAGATGGATCCGTCTCCGGCCTCGGCGGTGAAGGCAGATGGCAGGCCGTCAGATGCGGGACGGATGGTGGCTACGACGGAGGCGTCGATGCCGGATAGAGGAGGCGGCGACATGGCCGATCGAAGCTGCGATTCGATGCCGTAGTAGAGAGCCTCATCGGAGAGCTCTTGTTTGGAGAACCGTCGAGAGGTGGAGGGGAGGCGGTTGGAGCGGAGGAGAGAGAGGAGGACGGAGAAGATCTCCGGATCGCGGTCGATGAAGACGGGTTCGTTAGACGGTCGACTGGAGAGGGCGGCAAGGAGAGAGTCGGGGCCGCCAGACTGGAGCGTGGACACGGTAGTCTCGAATAGCTTCCCGCCGACGTTGAGCTTGATGCGGTCGCGTGGAGTGGGGGTAGGGCCAGAATCGGAGAGTCCCTCGTCCATTTAGCCGTGGCGATGAGCTAACACTGGCTGAGGACTGCCCAAGTGCAGACCGCTACTCACCGAAATGACACAAATACCCTTTATCCCATGCAATAATAACCGGATATGGATTTAATAAATAGTTCTAAGCAGTAAGCAGAGACCCCGAGTCAAATACATAGCTCTAAGTAGTAGAAACCCAAACCTGTGGGAAAGTGGTAAGGTTAAGACATTAAATTACACGTGTCGAGTTCTGTTTGGTAGTCTTCTTCGTTTGGTAATTAAGTTGGCGGATTGGTTACTAATTATGCCACTTCACTAGTACTTGGCATCTATATATTTCAAAACCCGCGTTTATCTATCCTCCTAGCGGACATTTTAGGAGTGTCTCTTCCCCGTTTAGTTAGTTAAGGTTTCATGTATCTCCCTTGTAATAAAAAAAACATAAATGATGAAAATTAATAAAATGACCTTGTTTCAAAAACTTTAAATCCTTAAATCAGCTTACGATGTTTAAACCCTTGGGACGTGATCTTCTATCCCCCGATCTATACCAAACCTGTGCCAACTCATTTCAACCATCTATTTATGTAGGTCTCACATAAATGGATGTTTGAGATGGGTTGGCAGAGGGTTGGTATAGGGTAGGGGATCAGAGGATTTGAAGGTAAACTCTTAGTCATTTATTTTCAAATTTCAATTTATGTTGTTCTCCTGACGTCCTAACTCACTCTCACATTACAGCGCCGTAACAAATTAAAAACGAAGGGCTAAGGGATTAAATAGAATAAATTGATTTAAAATTTTTATTTTTTTAGAACGATGTCATTTTAGTTATGAGATTAAACGACATCGTTTCATTAATCTTCGTTTATTATGTTAATTTTAGTTGATGTGTATTAATAATTAGGAACACACGGCAATTTACATTGGCAAAGTTAACGGAGACACTAAAATTGAGCTAGAATTAAATAATTTTTTCGTAATTAACCCTAAAGTAAGTGAATTTTAATATTTTGGAGTTTTTAATTTAATATCTTTTTTCACAAAGTCTGAACTTTTATAGAAGTAATCCAATATTGTATAAATCCAAAATCACAATATTTATACTATCTAGACACCATAGCTCATGAATATCGATTATTGTTGTGATAAAAATTTCCTAACATTCTTTCTGGGATTTTGGTTTGATCTTATTCAAGCCTTCTCTTTCGTTTCCTTCTTGTTTGGAACACGACCGTCTGTTCCTGCAAGCATAGCGTACTTCTCCTTCCTTGTCAGGTTAGTGCACTCAAACCCCAGAGTCCCACCAAGCACTCTCTGTATGTAGTTTGCTACTTCAATGAAGGATTTTCCACCTTTGCAAGTGAGCTCTTCAGGCAACTGGTTCAAGAATGTGATCTCGTAAGTCGGGATTGGATTCATGAACACGAAGTAAGGATCCAACAACTTGTGCCCGCGAACGGAAGTTCCGTAAAAAACTGATTGCTTGGTGTTTATAGCAACTGGAACAATCCTATCAGTGAGTTCAGCGAAGAGAGCACTGAACCTCAACAAAAATGGCTCCCTGCAAGTTGTTCCCTCTGGGCAAATCACCAGGTCACCTTCCTCCAACAAACGTTTGATATTATCAGCGTCTTTCTCTCTTTCCCTGGACAAAGCAACCGCCTTAATCGGCGAGATGAACTCAGTGAATTTGCTTATGCTGTACGTCACACAGCTGATTTTTCTTCCGAGAGCAACTGCTGTGACTACGGGATCAAGAACAGTCCGATGGTTGCAGACGAAGAGCACTCCACTTTGACCATTCCTTGGAGGAGGTGGAGGAGTGCCTTTAACGATGAGTTTGATTCCGAGGACTTTGTAGTTGTATCTGGCAAGTCTCTCAGGCAATGGAATGTTAAGGTAGACCCTGAGAAGAGATAGGATTATACCGAAAGGCATCCATAGGAAGGTCAAGAGAGCAACTAGTGGCGTAGGTCTTTGAACTAAGCGTCCTTCATGGAATATAACAGTGCTTAGAAGCTTGTTTCTTGGTAGGGGCTTGCACTTTGTTCTTGGCACCATATATCCTTCCTGCAAATCAATCAATCATTCAAGCTGGTTGTTATTAAAAGAAATAACAAATAGAAAGGTTTACAAGCAATGGGATTCCAATTGCTAACTGAATCAAAGATCAAAAAACGTGTAGAAAGCAGAAATTGTTATATATACTGTTTAAATGTTAGGTTGGTTTCTATGGATTTGGTAGGTGTTTTCTGCCATAAGGAAGCCATATAAATGAACCGATCGAGTATTTAAAGATGGTGGCATGGAGGATGAGGAAGGAAAGTTAGCTATGAGCATAAGAAACTGTACAAGTTGCCATAAACCTTCTCACCGAACATACAATAAAGACGAAACTATAATTTAACAGTTGTAATCGTACTGACAGCTAACGAAAAAAATTCAGAAAGTTGTATGAACCTGAACATGTCAATGAAGAAGATGTAACAGAAGTTTTAACATCTCACCTTGCATATTGACATGAATTCCTGATCAGTTCCTGGATCTCCTAAGCCTAAATCTGGCAATTCCTTCCCAAATTCCTGCAAGATAGCATCTCTTTTATGTTCTCCAACAAGAATTCCAGGTTTTTTCACAAACCCTGTTGCTCTTCCTGATTTTGTGACCTCTAACTCAGCTCCAACAACCTTGTCAGCTCCTAAGAAGCTCTTCACAAACGGTTCAACCATCATTCTAGGATTAGCAGTAACCACATATCTCTTACCAAACGAGCTGAACACTCTCCAAGTTTCTGGATGCACATCATCGGCAAAAAATCTAGGTAAAACAGACCTTGAGACAGTCTCAATGTCCTTTATTTTAAGTCCAGAGAAGGCAATGAAAACGAAAATCTGAATCGCCATTGCCTCTGATATAAACAAGTGCGTCAAGTACACAAACGGGTAAGAAGCTAAAAGAAGTAGAGCTCTCAGGAGACTTCCAGCTTCAAGAGCCATGAGCAAGAAGTAAGGAAAAGAACTTCTTGACACGAGAAGAGTGCCATCTAAGTCTGCAACCACCGTCTGATCTGCTCGTCCCTCGGTGCTACATTTGGTGATAGGTTGAAAATGGCGATGACCCTTCATGACCATAACACAGATTTTGATCAGAGAGTTGTTGTTAGTTGTTGCAATAAGCTATGCTGATGAGAAAAACAGAGAGAAGGAGACTCGGGCTTTATAGAAGGAGGAGAGAGATGCATGGAAGTGACAACGTGAGTGAATAGATAGAGAGAGCCATGTTAAAAGGACGAAAATGACCTAAAATGTTTATTAATATTTCATGAGCTTATCTTTTTTATTGATAGCAACTTGACTTCTTGTTGTATTATAAATTATAATAAGTCATTTGACAAAATAATAATTTGAGTAAAATACATATAAAAAGAACTCTTTTTTTAATTCTCATTTTTTAAATTTTAAACTTTTTAGAAAACTTATTTTCTTGTGCTTCGGTTAAAAAAACAATAAAATATATACGTTACGACCATCACGCTTATGTTAATCAAATATTGTTTACGTGATAATTCAAGTCAATTCTTAAAATCAAAGTGAACCGATTAAATTTAATTCAAATTAATAATTTATTATAATTATCTTAAATTAATAATCTATATCAAATTTAATTGGTTTGAATCGAGTTTAAGAATTTATTTGAGTTATGATATTTGATTAGTTTACATTTGATGTTTATACTACAAAAGTTTCGTCTTTGTTTTTTAAATTTTTAATGATTATGAGATTTTTCTTAAAAAAAAATTAAACTACAAAGAAAATTTATGTCTTTTACTTTAATAATTTATAGTTAAGTGACACACTCGATTCAATAGTTATTAATCAAGTCATCAACTATATTTCAGTAAATTGAAATCTAGCCCCCTAGGGATGATCGAATTGGTGAAGTGGAGGGACATGGAGTCAAAAGATTTTGTGTTTTATTTTTCTTACCTACATTCTCTCGATCAAGTCTATCATATAGGGTTTGCCTAGTGCGAAGTATCAAATTGGCATGATTTGTAGGCTATTGCATTAATCCGGAGATTTACCCCGTACACAGTTAAAAAAAAGTAATTCTATAATCTTTTGACCTAAAATGACAATTTCTTCAATTAAGGGACTCTTCGAGATGACTTGTTTTAGCAATCAACAACCTCTACATCTTTACTATTTTGCAATTAAAAGGTAAACAAGAGTAAGGATCTTGGCTTGCAAGTTGCAATTAAGGGCGGTTGTGAGGAGTGGTCTTGAGTAGTTGGAAGTCGATAGCAATACCAACTTTTAGATACATTCAATTAGCCTACTTTTTCAGTTATTTGATGGTCGGTCATTTTAACAAGCTCCTTGCTATTGATGACAAGAATTTAGTTTGATTTATTACATTTTTTATTAATAAGTGAAAAACCCGAGGTTGAAGTTTCGTAAAATTTATGTTTTGTCACGGTTGCTTCGAACCGAAATTTACAGCTTAGTTTTTATTAAATTTGTTTGTAGTAATTTTGGAAGTTATTGTACTTGTCATAATTAAGAATCCAAATTAATGGTACTTTTCTCAATCTTATTATATTTCAAGGGGAAATTCTAATTTAATAATTAAATTTTCATCAAATATTTATGCATTAGTCTAAAATTTATATTTTTATTAATAAAATTCAAATTTACAAATTATAATTTGATAGATACTTTGTACATCGGACCTTCTCGACATAATTTTTACTGAGTCGTCGTTGTTGTTATATTTTTATAGATGCTTATAACAAATAAAATCCTTTAATTATAATAAGATGCATATTTTATATTTTAATTAAAATTCTAAAAGGTACTAATTGATTTTTTAATAAAAATTAAAGGACTAATTTGAAATTTATAGATTTTGTTCATTCATTTGGTTTATGAAAACAAACATGGCTACCTTTTATTATTATTGCTGAAACAAAGGAAAAGCAAAAGTAAGAACCACCGGCACTTGTGACTGACCAACCAGACATCCCACATACACGAAATTGCTAAATGACAAAGTCATTTTTCAGATACATCTACCCCAGAAAAGGGTGTGTGAAGTGTCTTTCGAACTAACTCAAATTAATGTAGTAGTCAAAACCCTATTTTCATGGGAGATTAAGTGCATATTAGGATAGGCTTTTTGGAAGCTAATAAATACTTTTCTTCACCACAAAATTTTTTTAAAAGAAAAATGAGTGTTTGACTATAAAATAAAAAAGTATATTTTTTAATATATATCACTTTCTTGTCAGCCAAAATATAATTTTTTAAAAGCTCAAATTTAAAGTTTTTCAAAAAAATGTTTTTTATTAGTTAATAAATCTATTTTTAGTCCATTTTATTATGTATTTAACTATTTACTCAACTCGGATATTTATTTGTAGATTTAGTTTACTTATGTTGTAATCTATATAAAAGATTTTGTTAGATATATTTTTATTTCTGTTTCATATGGTTTAAAATTACATAATAATTAATATATTATACTTTGCATATTGTTTAATATACTTTAAATAATTTTTATATGCATAAATAATTTTTATTACAAAATAAAATATAGTTAAAATTAAAAGTATTTTTTATTTTTATGTTGCCAAACAGTCTACTGTATGAAACTCTTTCAAAAAAGCTCTTTTTTAAATGACAGCCAAATAATTAACTAGCTTCTTATACAAGTTTTCCTTAAAAAAAATCTATAGAAAAAAACTATATTGACAAAAATTTTACTAGAGTAATTCCAACTAAACATAAGCGTGGCCAAAGTCATGTGCTATGTCAATGCGAGTTTTGCAAACATTAATTGTGAATTTTGAGGATTGAATGCCTGTTTAGTGAAGAAAAGATATAATTGCATATTCCGTAGATAAGGTATATAATATATACATCAATGTTGATACAAAGGTTATTAATGAATGGATGTGACTTGGAAAATTTGAGGCCTTCCAAAACTAAAAATAAAGCCACAATTAGCATGTGATACGTCGAACCTTGAAGGAAGGTTGGGATTTCATTAGTCAGGGTTATTGTTTTAAGAACCGCACAAAAAGTTAAACTAACGAGATAAGGGTTTTAAAGTTTAAAAGATTCATTTAGTGTTAGACCGTTATAAAATCGGTTTAATATTAAATAAAATTAAAAATTTTAAAATATGAACGAATAAGAACATCCTTATTGAATAATTTTAAATTTAATTGAAAAAAGAATATGTTAAATGAAAATTAATTGATTTATTTTAACTTATAAATTTGATTGACTTACAAAATTGACCTATTAATAAATAAAATGTTTGGTTTTTAACAAAAAATTATTAAAATAAATTAAACTAAAAAATTAAAAATTAAACTGAAAGTTAATTGGTTCAAGTTTTTCACGGTTAAACCGACCGAATTGATTTGATATTTTTAATTGGTTAGGATTCAACTAATTTAGTTTAATAAAGCTTTTTTTATTAGTATCAAATTTTAAGATTTAATCTAAATTTACATATAAATTATAGGAATTAAATTATACCTTTACTTAAAACCTCTAAAAGTTAAGGGCCTTGCTTGATTTCAATTATGTAATTAATATTTTGATTTTATATTCTATAAAAATCTTTTTTATTTGATTTTTTAGTTTCTATTTTTAATTTTGTTTTATTCTTAATTTCATAATATATGAAAACTATAAGAATTTGGTTTTATTTTTATTTTTTTATAATTTGATGTTATTATTAACTAAATAAATATTATTAAAACTATTTGAAATTAGCTAATAATAATTATAGCTAATATAACTAAATTATTTATTTTTTTATAATTAACTTATTTTTAAAAAAATTTAAACAAAGTTTATTTTGAAAAATAAATATATTGTTTTGATTATTATTTAATAATCAAAAGTTTTCAAGAAGTAGATATTGACTTGAACCAAAACCCTGTCTGCTAAGCTAAAGCTAACTTGAAAGCAACCAAAACGAAACTCGGATTTAACTACATAGTTTCACACTAAGTAGCTTGCCCTCAACAACTACTATAAGAGAATGTTTAAGCATAACAAAAAAAAAAAAAAAAAACAGAGTTATGCAAGATTTAGTCCTACAAATTTCATGTACCAAAGTTCGGTTTTTAAGTTTTCGGATCGGATCGGATCAGTTCCATTTTAAATTTACTAGTTACGTGTTTTGTAATCTTTTCAAATAGAATTAGAATCTTCTTTAAGTTTAAGCTCTTTCTTAATTAGTCCAATCCCTATAAACCAATAAAAGACCACCATGAAAAGGGGGTCTTGCTTTTGGTTAAGGCCAGCCACCAGAAAGGATTAGAAGGAAGTCAACATAGTTGGTTTGAGAAACAAGACGTCCTTAAAATCAAATCTAAGTATGCGTTAAAGTCAAAATCTTGTCCACTTTCAGTTCAATTCTAACCATGGAAGTCTTGGATATACATAGCTTAAGCAATGCCTAGTTGGGTACCTTAACTACCCTAAAATCTTGCTCTATGTAAAACAACGAAAAAGGAAATAACTTGTACAAAAAGAAAGAGAGTGACTTACACAATTTCTTTTTGTCGTTAACTTCAGACTAATCAATCGAATATTAATTAATACGTAATCGATACAACACTATTTAAAATAGAAAGCGACTCTTTTGTTGAGAGATGAAACTATTCAAAGTACACACATTAGCTCGCAAACTACGCGCTTTAAGTAATTCATTCGACCAACCAATGAATTAGATAACAAGTTTGATCTAACTGATAATTATAAGTTCTAATGTATTTTTGCTTCCCAAAGAATTACCTCGAGTTGTAAATGTTGCATATATGTCCTTAAACTAATTAATGACTGATCATATGCCAGAATTAACTATTGTTTTAAAATTTGAATTGATTCGACTGATTTAAAGTAAAAATTTTGAACTAATTAACTTTTTAGCTCGGTTTTTAATTTTTCATTTGATTTAGTTCAATAATCTTTGATGTTAAAAATTGATCAGTTAATTAATTAATTAATCAATTTTTATAAACTAAAATAAACCGATTAATTTTTATTTAACTGTCTTTTATTAGACAAACTTTAAAATTTTAAATGGGTAAGAATACTCTTCTTCAATCATTTTTTATATTCTTTAATTTTATTCATCCGAAATTTTTTTGTAATAAAATTCTAATTCCGGTTGAACCTTTTAATTCTTAATTTTTTTGTTTTACCAGTTTAACTTCCAGCCCGGTTTTGAAAATATTGGAATTAACTCCTAATTATAAGAGTTGATTGACCATATTTTTTGATGATATATATTAAAATTTTTATTTATCCAATAAAAATAGTCTACTTATGTTCAAATTTCATTTTTTAAAATAAAAACGGTGAAGCAACTAATTTTTAAATACGTATTAAATAAATCCGGTCCAAACTCTATCCGAAAAATGAAGACGTGACATTCTCATTACCGAAATCACCTAATTAAAGTCACAAAAGGGCACTTGCCCCACCTAAACAAGTGCATTGAATTTAACAGAAGCACGGATCGAGCGGATAGTCAAACTACAGACGGTGGTCCAATTAATTGTGAGAGATTTTTAAAAAAACCTCCAAGTAAGGTTTTACTAGTGTACCCACTAATATTACGAATGCTGTACTAAAATTGGTATCGAATTATATTATAATACGGTACTGTACTAATAGCAGTTAATATCGAGTATTGTTTCGGATAATTTTTTAAATTTATAAAGTAATCTCTGATTTTTTAAAAAATTACAAAATAGTTTATTGTCATATTGTAAAATTATACTGTATATTTTTAACCATGTCTCATAATTCATAATAAAAAATAATAATCACAATTTTAATTTAATTTATAAATTTAATTTAATAATTATCAATAAGTATAATTAAATTTAAAATATATTTTTAAAATATATAAATTTCAAGTAAATTTTGATTTAATAATTAAAAATATATAAAATAAATATAAATTATTAATAATATTTATAAATTATTTATTTTAAAAAATAAATATTTTAATTAATACTTTATTATAAATATTGTATAAAATATTAAAATAAATTTAAATTTAAATAATTTATTTTTAAGTTTTATTTAATTTATAATTGTTATTGGTAATAAAAATATTTATTATTATTTTAAAAATAAAAATAAAAATTTACAAAAATTTTAAAAGTTGAAATAAATAAAATAACTAACTAAAAAATTTTAAAAAAAGGAGGAACGAACAATGTTATGAATTTCGTACCGGCCTCGGTACCGGATTGGGCTCTGGAATGGAACTGTACCGGTACCGGTCGGTACCGGGTACCGTTTCGGGATATTTTTTAAATTTATAAAATAGT
>JAOQMR010000004.1:26700612-26713597 GCA_027563865.1 Erythroxylum pelleterianum
CCCTGAAACTTTTAATTTTTACGAAATGAACCGGAAAATTCCGGAATTGTTGGTACCGGCCGGTACCAACCGAAATCTGCCGGTACCAACCGAAATTTTCGTCCAAAATTTTAGTAACCGTACCGGTACCGTTTTCCAGCCGGTACGGAACGTACCGGCCGGTACCGGCCGGTACGGTACGGTATTCATAAGCCTGGGAACGAAAGGTAAGAGGGAGGGATGGAGATTTTAAAATTTTTTGAAAATTTTGCAAAATAGTCCCCTCATTTTTTAAAATTTCCAGTATATTTATTGATGCCATTCAAAACAGGCCGATATCGACTGGTATTTAAATCCGATACAATTGACTCCTTGTTTTTTATCAATTTTAGTCTGATATGATACGTACCGACCGGTACAAAACGGTATTCATATCTTTAGTACCTACTAACCAGTGCAAATCCGTGGTTCTACTAATATTAATTGAATAGAATTTGTTATTTAATTATGAATTATTAATTTGTTAAAATTTATTTTTCATCGTCATTATAATTATTTAATAATAAAATTGTGACTCTTGACTTAAAAAAAGTTCTTTTTATATAATAAAACATACATGTGACCCGAGAGATACGCGAAACAAAATGAAGTCGTTTTTATACGATAAAACATAACTTACTAAGGCAAGACAACGTCGTTTTGCTTTAACAGCGAAACGACGTCGTTTTGTTGAACTTAAATTCTTCAGAAGCAGAGCGACATGCTTAAACTCGTGTCTTGTGTCATTTGTTTTCTTCTGTTCTCCGTTTCCCCAGCTCCCTCGTCGATCGTTGCAAGCGTGAAGTCACCGACGCCACTAACTAACCAACGTGTTATTGTTAATAAGGTAATCTCACTTCTCAAATTTAGTTTATTAATAATAGTTGATTGCTTGGAGATTATTGTGGTTTGGTGACGCAGATTTAGCTAATTTGTTAACTTTGTATATTTAATAATGAGAAAATGAAATAATGCATGTATATTGGTTGATGAAATGCTCCCCCCCCTTTTTAATGCATGTATAGTGTGTATTTAAAGAAAATGGTTTGGGATATGTGGTGGTGGAGGAGGTGTTTATATCTTTCTTCTCTTGCTTCCTTTTCTTTTTCTTTTTTTTGGGTACACAACGAAAACAAAATCAAACTCAAGAATACATCACGCCTTCCGCATCACTGCGGAGCAGCTCCTGAAGGCACGCTAGCGGCTCCTGGAGAGTATAGAGTCCCGGGCCAAAGGCGACAGCTAGATTAGCCAGACGGTCCGCACACTGGTTCCCCTCCTGATAGACATGCTAGAATCGAAGCTCCCACGACCGGTGGATAAGTTCCCGAAGACCTGTCATCAAAAAAGAAACCCCAGTAAGCTCAAAGGTGGGATTAGAAAGGATATTAATCACTTCAAAGGAATCAACTTCTACAACGACCCGGCGATACCCCTTCGCCCAGGTCAAATTGAGACCCGCATAAACACCCCACAGTTCCGCCTCTAAAGGAGAACCCCTTCCAATACTCTGCTGGAAACCCCCACACCAGTTCCCATGACAATCCCTAATTAACCCGCCCGCGTAGATCATGGGAGACCTAGCTTTAACGGCTCCGTCCGAGTTAACCTTAACCCAATCCTCAGAGGGTTTAGTCCAGCGCACAAAGGAGCCCACGGGAAGGCCCGAGGAGGGGAATACTCGGGTCTCCAGCGTCCGTGCCTGAGCGATCCACTCGACATAATCAAGAATAATACAGGCTCCTGTCATCGGCCAAGTAAACTCCGGGTCGAAAATACTCTTATTCCGTCATTGCCAAAAGAAACCAGCAGGTAAAGCCATAGACAGAAGCCCATACGTCCCGCTGCACCCGGTCCTGCTTAGTAAGGTTAGTATGGAGCCATGTCACCGCGTCCTGCTGAAAGAATTGGGCGGAAAGCACCTCCCGAGGGAACTGTCGCCACAGGTTGGCTACTCGCGAACAATCCCTCAGCACATGCGCTGTAGACTCGACCTGCCCACAAACCAGACATCGGTCGTCAAAGGCAAGATGCCGCCTCACGCGGTTTTGATTGGTCAGCAACCGATCTTTGGCCGCAAGCCAGAGAAACGAGCGAATCCGTTGGGGTCTAGGCCACTTCCAAATAATCTCCCAAAGCTTGGGGGGAGACTCACGGGTCTGCCCGGCAATCAAATCATACGCGAAAGCTACGGTGAATCTGCCGTGAGCAGTCGGAGCCCACACCACCGTGTCATCCCCGAGAACAGCCGCGCGCAGGGCAACAGTGAGCTAGCTCCAAGCAAACCTCCGTCAGAAGATAATGTTGAAAATCCGTCCACTTCCAGCGTCCTTGGGCGTCCGTAAGGTCCGCGACAGTGGCTGAACGAAGACTGTTAGGAATAGGCGAGAGGGCAACCTGAATGAGAGGGCCCCAGTCTGCCAACCAATTATCGAGCCAAAAGAGGATACGACACCCATTCCCCAACTCCCATTTGAGACCTTGACGCACTACCGGCCAGGTCGCAGAGATACCTTTCTAGAAAACGGAAGCCCCGGGCAGTCCAAAGTAAAGGGAAGCGGGGTATCCTCGAACTTATACTTGGACCGAAGCAGCTGGACCTATAAAGCACTGGGATTAGTGATTAGCGCCTAACCCATTTTAGCCAGCATCGCATCATTTGTAGGCTGAAGGCGCTTTAGCCCCAATCCGCCCGTTTTCTTAAGCTGGCACACGGTATCCCAGTTGATAAGATGAAGTTTTCGCCTGTCTGAGGTAGACCCCCAAATGAAGTCTCGCATAAGTTTTTCCAGCTCGTCGTACAGCAGGCGTGGGAGCCGCACCGTTTGCATAGTGAAGATAGGCAAAGCTGAAATGACCGATTGAGTTAGCATAACCCTACCGGCCAGGGAGAGCATTCGAGCTCGCCAGCCCGCAAGCTTCTGATGGGCCTTGTCAAGAACGTGTTGGTACGTACGCCTGGTCAACCTCTCATGGTGTAATGGAACTCCAAGATAGCGGCCTAGGTTAATGGTACGAGGCACCTGGAGATCTTGGCTGAGCCTCCGCGCCACCTCCCGAGGGGCATTCTTCGAGAAAAAGATGCGAGTTTTTGCATGACTAACTTTCTGCCCAGACGCCCGGCAGAAGGTCTCCAGAGTGTTGGCGATGACCCGCGTCTGCGAGGTCATCGCTTCGGCAAAAAGCACAAGGTCGTCCCCAAAGAATAGGTGGGAAATAGGTGGACCGTTGCGGCTGAGTTTTATCGGCCTCCACCGTCCACTACCCACTTCATGCGCTATGAGGTGCCCCAGGCGCTCCATACAGAGGACGAACAGGTAGGGAGAGAGGGAATCCCCTTGCCGTAGCCCCCTCGAAGGACAGAAAGGCTCCAAAACCGTACCCTGCCAATTTAGCTGCATGGACGTAGTCGAGACGCACTGCATAATGACCCAAATAACATCCTCAGGGAGACCACACTCACGCAGGGTGTCCTGGAGGAACTGCCAGTTCAGACGGTCATAAGCTTTCTCCAAATCCACCTTCACTGCCAGATAGCCCGTTTTGCCAGTCTTCTTATGCATAGTATGAATGACCTCCTGCGCAATAACTATATTATCCGTGATATGCCTCCCTGGGATAAAGCTACATTGGTTCTCCGCCGTTAAGCGGTCCATGTGCACTTTCAAACGATTCACCAAGACCCTAGAGATTACCTTGTATATGACATTACACAGGCTAATCGAACGGAATTGCGAAACCTGAGTAGGGGAAGGAACCTTAGGAATAAGGACAAGGAGGGTACGGTTCAGCTCGAGGTCCCGGTGCTCCCTCCGGAACACAGCCTAGATGAAGGAAACGATGTTCTGCCCAACCGTCCCCTACTGAGATTGGAAAAAATTAGCGTTATACCCGTCAGGGCCCGGAGCTTTATGAGGGTTCAAAGCGAAAATAACTGTTTTAATCTCGGCCTCCTGGATCAGGAGAGACAGAGCCTGGACCTGCTCCCTTGGAAGGGACGGGAAGGCTTCGAAGATGGGGAAAGGGGTAGGAGGCTCGTCGACTTGGGCATAGAGCTGGACAAAATAATGCTGAACCATGCAGCGAAGCTGCTCCGGGTCATGGACAACTTGCCCGGTATGGTCAGTGAGGTGGGCTATCCGAAGACTCTTGCGCTTGGCCATGGTGATGGTATGATTGTACTGAGTAATCCGATCGCCTTTAGACAGCCATTAACAACGGGCGCGCTGGTGCCAGAACAGCTCCTCTTGGCAAAGGACCTGATTCAATTCTCGGCACAACTCGTCTTCCAAACCTAGAGCCGGCTCCGTAGGGGCGACCGTGAGGGCTCGTTGGAGGCCTTCCAGCCTAGCAAGTAGCTGCTTCTTCCGATGGAAGATGTGACCGAAGCTACTCTTGTTCCAGAGCGAAAGGTGAGCGGCGAGGTGAGTGAGATGTCCACTCAGATGCCCATTCGAAGAGCCCCAATGCTGGGCCACCACTGCAGGAAACTCAGCATGAGTTAGCCAGGCATTCTGGAACCTAAAGGGCGGAGCACCAGGAGCACGATGCTGGGGCTTGAGAAAAGTGAGAAGCAGAGGGCGGTGATCAGACCCAAGAAAGGGGAGGTGCCGGTTCACCGCATGCGGAAAAGTTTGCAACCATTGTGACGAGCCAAACACGCTATCTAGCCGGGCTTGGACAAAGCCTCGCCGCCACGTGAACCTCGAGCCTATAAAACTTAAATCGTGAAGGCCACATCGATGCACGCAATCACGAAAATGCCGATTAATAACGCGAGTCGAGGGGGCCCTGCCCCTCTTATCCGAAATTTCCAGTTTCACGTTGAAATCTCCCCCCACTACCCAAGGACGGGAAACAGAGTCCCCGAGCCAGGATAACAGTGGCCAGAAGAGAGATTGCGAAGACGGCTGCGGGCTGGCATAAACAATGGTTAAGTCGAACGCATGAGTACCAAACTTGACTGAGGTGTGCAGGAGCTGTTTGTGGGCGACGACCACCGATATGTCAAAATCAGCCTTCCATAAGAGCCAAATCCCACCCGAAAACCCCTCAACATCAACGCAGAAAGAGAAGTCAAAACCGAGGGAACAAATAACGTTGTGCGCCCTACTACCGCTAATGCGAGGTTCCATTAGAACCAAAACACCCGGCTTGTACATTCGAAGGTGATGTCGCAAGAGGGTCTAGAATTGGGCCCGGGTTCGGGTCCGAGCTCCCACTAGCTTGGTCTTGACCTTCTCGCTGCTGGCGGGTAGAGACTACCGCCTTGCCCTTAGAGCCGACCGAGGGCTTACGGGCCTTGGGTTGAGCACGCAACTGGGTGACCCTAATGTTAGTTCCCACCAGACCAGATAGGGGAACTTGCTGTCCATTACCAGTTAGAGACTTGGGGGGATTCGTTGGAGGGGAACTAAAAACCATTTTTGGCACAATGTCAGAGGATTTCAACACGGCAAATCTCGAGGCGCCAGAACCGCCACCTACACTACGCTTTCCATCCTGCTGCTGTCCCATCTTGGCCGACCATTGGCGTCGACGTTGAGCGTTGGTCCAAGGACCGTATCCGGTGCCGGACGAGGGCGCCTGGGGTTGCTCGTGCTGCGCCTCTGCTCTCCCGGAGTCGGGCCCGCTCGCTGGGGAAGGCTGCTGTGAAGACGGCGCCTCGCTGGATTCCGAAGGTTTCCGGGGACATGCGCTCAGAGGATGTCCAAGCATACCGCACGTGTAACACACCGGAGGCAGTCCTTCATACGTAACCAGAAGAGTCTCTCCGTCGAGTTCAACACAGGAGGGCAGAGGTATGCTGAGGTCGACTTCAACCGCTTTGCGCGCATAGCGTCCTCTCTGCGCCTTCAAAGAAGCGTAGTATCTAAATACATTGATATAGTATGTTCTGAGCTACAAGTTATTTACATGTTTTCTATAACCTACGATTGTTTAGGTCTGAAAAACTTTACAGTTGGTAGATGTATATCAATCTCAAGGTTTGCACATTGGCTACTCTGACTTCATTAAGGACAGGAAACTAAGGACCTTCTTTGCAAAACTTACTGTAGATGTTCAGGGGAGGTGCTGTATATATCATCAGCACAAGCATTAGGAACATAGATTGCATTCATTAATGAGCTATACTTCCAGCCATAGAATATAACACTAGTGCTCCCGTTACCGGGATCAAATCGTCTGTTCTATTTAGTTTGTTTCCAAATAAAAGATGTGAATATTTATAAAATAACAATAAATACTTGTGACATGAATTTCAAAATAATGTTGTTTTAAACTATAAAACTAAAAAACTCAAGATCAAAACTATATATTATTTTGGGAAATTAAACTAAAATAATATTGTTATAGCACAACTTATATTAGACCGTTAGATTGGGTCGAGCAAAAGGACCAGTCCGACCGAACTAGTCCATTGCCATCTCTAATTGAGATCCAGAAAAGAGTAATATAAACTTTTAATATACTTCTAATACTAATAACACACAACACTTTCAAAATTATTGAATAATATTACATATTAATTATTAAAATTAAGCTTAATTTAGTCTAATTTAATTGACAATTATTGTGAAATTTAAATCAATTAAATTTTAAAGTGAATGTAAATTTGAAGGAATGATTTTAAGAATAACAATTAGACTATTGACTCAACTTTTTTGATTAAAATTAAGAAAACATGGATGCTATTGTTTTATTAAAAATTTCAAATTTTAAGTTAGATCGAGTCGGGTAGTTTAAGCTTGAATTCAAGCCCGAATCAAACTTAATCAAAATTTTGATTCGGTATTAAACTTTGTACCGAAAGAATGGATATGGGCCGACCTAACCAATTGTCAAGCCTTAGAGTTAGACCCGACATTTTATGCCCTACTTGGCCCATACATTGCCATCCCCATTCCCCATACAAAAAGAAAAAAACATCATTTTCAATCTTGGAGGTTGAATCCAAACTCAAAGGGCCCCACACCCCGGCCCGAAAATCATTTTCAATCTTAAAAGGCGCCCAAAATGTCCGCCAAGCTTCTTCTTTCAAAAAATAAAGACGAGGAGCAAAGTGTCCACCGCTGCCTTTCTTTTCTGGTCACTCTAGTCTGTCTCCGATTTCCCCCATCCGCATATCGAGACTTCAATTCATTCCCAATTAGGCCTGGGAGAACGGAAACTTCCAGAGGCGATTGCTTTCTCCTCTCGTAACCATCAACCCAAAGGTGCGAGCTTTCTATTTTGGTATATCTTTTCTTACTCAAGCTTCCCTTAAACGTCCTCCTTCCCGTCCCATTCTTCTGTTCTTTCTTCTTCGCATGGTCGTCGTTTTGTTTTTTTATTTTAAGTTCCAGAATCGCAACCCTCCTCCTTCCCGTCCCATTCTTCTGTTCTTTCTTCTTCGCATGGTTTGTTCGACTGCTGTTCTTTATATTATCGTCTCATCGTCTGTCTTTACCGTCAGTGTACACTCTCCCCCAGATCCCTCGTCGGCGTCGAAGTCCACCGCGCCTCCATTGTGAAGTCACCGACGCCACTAACTAACCAACGTCAACGGTTTAAGTAATAAGGTAGTCTCTTCTCATCTCAAATTTGGTTTATTATTAATATTTGATTGTTTGGAGACGTAAGAGTATTGTGGTTTGGTGGTGATTTGGCAAATTTGTGATCGTTGGTTTTACTAATGGGGATATGGCATCACGCATGTATATTGTTTGATGAAATGCCCCTGCCAGACTATAAGATGCCAGCCAAGAGTATAACGACGGTGTTTGGGTCGTTTCTAACTAGAAGATGCCAGCCAAGAATAATGTATTTAACCTTCTGATAAAGTAATTTCATGCACTAATTAAGAATACCAAGATTTGTGTAGATTTCTGAGGCAATTAGTATCCACAAAATTATACTTCTTAAGTATTGTAAAATATCCAAATTGTGATGCATAATAGTGATGAGAGGGAAGACTTCTACACGGCATGCATATGTTATAGGCCTTACGGGAGAGCCAATCCCAAAAGCTACTTAAACGGTGGGAGAGTAAGCATCTTCGTGACCACTTGTTAGTTGTTACGTAGATTTATTTGTCTATAAGCATACTGAAGACTTTTCCAAGGAGAAAATTTAAAAGAATAAGGAAAAATGGTGTGATAACTCATAAGTCTACTCATCCAGGAAAATGGTGTCCTACTTAGTTCTCATCGACGAACAGCCATGGAATTGATTGATCAACCAATGGAGATAGATTAAGAAAATATAGCAACCTACACAAACGAATAGCTATCTACAGTAGATTAACTACCAAAATTCTAGCAACCATCCATCTACAAATTCTATTTATTGATTAACCAATATATTTTGAGTGAACTTGTATTCTGCAAAGAATAATTCTGTTTTTGTGTTGTTATTTTGGTGGATTATTCGGATAAAAAAAGCGGATATTGAGGTCAATGTGTGGACTTTTTATTGAAAGCTTTTGATTTGTTTCCCAAAATGGCAACTTTAGCTGTACCTAACCAATCTAAAGCTTACTGGAAGCTAACTTTTTTTTCTTTTACTTTCCCAAAAGGTACTTTCTTAGGCCACAAATTTTAGTTTATTTACTTTGTAAAATCCTCTATGCAATGATATAAAGTTATCAACCTAATTCCACAATTTTTGAAAGTTAAGTTTATTACTTCAATTTGCTTCTTTCAACAGATATATTGTATATATGTTGAATTATCGGAGAAACATTGATTGATACACTATTTAACTAGTTTTATACATTCGTTTAGCAGTGTTATTGTGACTAATTGTAATGACTAGGTTATATTTTGAATAGATATATTTAGTTGTTTTACTCTCTCTAATCCATTTTGTTGAATGCAAAGTGATTAATCCTTTTAGTTGAGATGACCAATAATGTGGTTTTAGAAACTTGAGAGGAGGAAGAGCCAGAATTCAAATCATCTTCTTGTTTATCCATATTCTATTTCCCAACATAAAAACTGCTCCCTTACCAACTGTATAATTGTTTGTAGCACTACCTCCTTGGGTCTTTCCTTGTTTTGGAACTTTCGCTGATTTCTCTCTTTCCATATCTCTTGTACTAACATGGCAAGTGACAGTACCTTCCTCTTCCAGACTGAAGCGGAAGCTGGTGCTTCAACTAGGCTCTTGACTATTTCTACGAGAGAATTAAGGCCTCATGCCATGAGAAAAAATCTCTGATCTTAGTCCAAATAACGTTGGAAAAAGGGCAAAGAAACAACAAATGATCCCTTGTTTCTGTTCCTTCCTTACACAAAAATATTGAGATTGGAGGCTCTGAGTAAGCCTCATTATTGTGTTTGATGTTACTGTTTACTGTAAATTACTATTCTTGTTAGTACTAAGCCTATATTACAGATAGGGCTGCGTGTTCATTTGGGTCTTTCATGATTCTGTGATAGTGTTCTTGATGACAACAATGACTTTGCCTTGGATAGGTTGGAAGTTGAGTATGTTTGATGAGTCTTTGAGTAACTTTTGTGACCTTGTTGCTGTTTTAAGTGGTTTGTTTAATGGAAACTGGAATGTCCTTATATTTAACTGGTTTTATTTTTTTGTGTGTTTGCATGATTCTCCTTATCGAAATATATACTTTTACGTTTGGGGGATCTGGACATGAATGAAAAATAAGTGCTGTCTTGCAGATCTCAAATAGAGTTAGAAACGGAGAGTATGGCCAATTATTACGACATTGATGACATTCTTGTCGAGGAAGAGGTGAAAACTCTATCTTGTCCCACGTCCATTTCCAAAAGGCATTGTTGGTTATGTTGCGATTCTTAGTTTTGCTTTTTTCTTCTCAAGTAGTTTGTTCCCCTTGTCTTCCATAAGGCTGTAAATGGAGTAAAAGTCGACGAAAGCATTGAGAAGAGCTATGTAAGATTGAATTTGCTTGTGCATTAGCTAGTAGTCTCATTTGATATGCTAAAAACTACCCTGTCAATGTTTGTTTCAGATAGCACAAGGTTCAAAACTAGAGCTTCCTTTCTGGCTTGCCCACGAGTTGCACTTGAGGCAAGCAGTATCAATTAGTGCTCCTGCTTGTTTCAATCAGAAGTAATTCATCCCACTCCCTCTAGTAAAACACCTTCAAACATTTATATTTAACTAACCTTGTGCTTGTAAGGATGATATTTGTTGGAATGACCTTTTTGCGGTCATAGTTTCAGTACAGGACGTAATCAAGAATACTGGACTGAAGCAGAGGCTCCTTGATTGTCTTTACTTCTCATTTAATTCTTAACGGGGGGTTCACGTTGTCTGTGAATTCATCATCTTTTTGTTATTCTTTCTTATGCTAATTGCTACTACTACCAGAACACGGCTAGAAATCCAGGCTGATGCTGCATGTGTAGATTTGAGATCTCGTTGTTTATACTTCTATAAATTTGGATGCAAGCTAGCACCACTGTAAGTCATCCTCATTCCTATCTATTCGTTGTTATATTTACGATTTCTTTGTCTATCCTTCCCATTTTCTTCCTACTGTAGATTAATTGTTTCCATTCCATGAACAGGTGTGATAAAACCATTGGATTTTTACTTGCATATGCATTCGGATTGCGGTACAAGGAAGTCCTGCACAAGGCACACACTGTAGCATTCACGGCTGCGTCAAAATTCTTGAGTCGTTTAACAAAAGAAGAAACCAACTGTGAGATTTCTCTCCTTGTTGAAGCATAAGTATCACCATCATCAAAAGAGAACACAATTTCTCTTGTCCCATGTTTATGGAGTGACACCTATAATATGTTTGTGCAATAATGCAGTGTATGAGGCAGCTCAATCTTCTATGATGTCATTTAAGAAATGGCGTATGGGTGGTCCTAGGTTACACAGAGCTGCAATTCTTGGGAGGAAGAGGAAAGTAGATGAGTGAGGAGGTGATATAACTTGTTTAGGGCACTCACATGAACTGTCACTTGTCATGCAATTAGCGGCATGGGGCCTAGTAAGTTCGAGCTTGATCCGTTGACTTTAGGCTAAGGCGAGCCGGCCCTAATTGCCACTCCTATTTTTAAGAGGTAAACCTGAGCCCTTTTTACAGACTTTAAAATAATTGTATTTTAATTTCATTTTCTCAACAATTATGTTTTGGGAGTTGGCCCAAAATAAGAGTTACGTGTTCAGAAACTCTTATTATTGATATATATTAGTAATAATTAACAAAATAAATGTTGATTAATGAAACGGTGTTTTTTAAAATGACTTAAATCTCAAATCCTTCGTTCAGTTTGCTTTCTTGACTCTTACCTTCTTGATACGTGATAAATTATGTCAAGAAATTTAACGAAAAAATTAACACCGGGTGATAATTGAAAAAAATTGAAAATTTAAGTATTTTATTGTCATTTTTTAAAACTCAGGTTATAATTGTAAAATTTAGAAAAGTTTGGAATTTTTGTATAACTAACTCTTAATCTTTTTATTTTGTTTACTTTAGCCACCTTATTCAAAGCAAGGTTGCCCAAAATTTGGCATAACTATATTTGGGGATGGCAATGAGTTAGTTCTGATAATTATTTTAGAGTAATTTTTAAAAAATTAAAAATATTAATTAAGTTTAAATTTAGATTACTTAAGTCTAGGTTGGTCTAAGACTTAATTTTTTAAAATAAAATAATATCATTTTATTTAAAAGAATTAAATTTCTGATCGATATGGCTTAAACTTAACTCATAAAACAGTTCAATAATAACACTTAAATCAAAATCATAGAGAAGATCATTGCCATCCTAAAAATACTAACGTAGGGTATAAAAGAAACTGTTGCTTCAAGATGCTGAAATGGAAATTTAAGTTTTGTCGGTGTTGCATAGTCAATATCGTCACTGACCGGTGAGAGGATCGTAGGCGCCGCCGTTGTAGGTGGTCTTAACAAAGTTCTTTTTAATAAAGAAAAAGACTTACTCGTTATTTTTTAAAAACAATTATAATATTAGAGGGTTTGCTAAACATAATATTAATTTTTGTTTTTTTAGTACCCTTTTAAGTTTATCTTTAACACAATCATAATGAACTTATAGGATCAATTACATGGTAATTTATTTAGCAGCTATTAGTAATTATTATTAAGAGCCAAAAGTTAATGTATTCCGTGTACAAAAGCTCGCAAATTTCTTTTTATAATTTTTAGAAAGAGATTATTTCTGTAATTTAAATATATAAACTTGTGGTTATAAAAATTGTTTACAGTATTTAATAATTTTGGGTCAGGAAATTTAATTTTAAATTTATTTTAAAATGGTAAAAAGTGAAAAAAAAGGAAACAAATTAGCTAATCATATTCATAAGAATATTGAACATCGCATAGGATACCTTCTTTGTGAAACCTTTTAGTTCGATTTGAGTTATATGCTCAGTTGTCCTTTTTTATGATAATTTATTGCTTATCACACGCCTCAGTAATGATGAACTCTCTGTAATAAATATTATTTGAAAGTAACTTTCATTATTTAAAACAAAAAGTTAAACTCGTTTAAGATTTAAAAATTTAATAAATATTAAATCGTTATAAAATCGATTAGAGATTAAATTAATTTAAAATATAATTTAAAAAAATTGTCTTCACTTATTGAAAAAATTGATGTTTAATTGAAAAATAAGAATGTTAAATAAAAATTAATTAATTAATTTTAATTTATAAAAATTGATTAATTTATAAAATCGATTGATTAATTAATAGATCGGTCGATTTTTAATAATAAAAGTTATTAAAATAAATCAAATCAAAAAATTAAAAATTAATAAAAATATTAATAAATTTAAGATTTTTACGATTATATCTTACATTACATCATTTGATTAGAAATTTGGTGATTGAAATGAATCTTTCATGGTGGTGTATGACGAAAGACTTGGTTCTAATCTGGTTCTGCCAGATTTTGGCTGAACGGAACGTTGTCGTTCTGATCCATGTATTGATCACTTACGAAGCTCTCGCTGC
>JAOQMR010000004.1:26713697-26729446 GCA_027563865.1 Erythroxylum pelleterianum
ACGCACCATGCTTGGGCTGGACTTCTTAAACGTATGGACCGATCGGCCCAGGCCTGACAAGGCCGACCCGACCATAATCATTGTCATTCTTGTTTGTGCACTAATAAATTCGATCAGGATCATCATCATGACTACTCCACAAGCTTTTTTATAAAAGGTTTCATAAAGCTTTTTGAATTCCAATTTAAGAATAATTGCAAGTCTATTTTGTGTCAATAACGTAAGAGATTGCAAGCATTTCTAAGAACTATATGCTCAAGATTTTTCTATTTTAATGTTCAAGTGGTTGATTCTCTTACACTAATTGGTTATTTTTATATGTTAAAAGCAAGTAATTGTTAAATTATACTATATATATTTAGAGCTTGGGTTAAGAAATTTAGTTCGGTCCAATCTGACCTGAAATTAAAAGATTAGATTTGGGTTTATAAGACTTTAGATGAAAAGGGTTAATTTGAAACCCTACCAAAATAACTCCAATGCCTTTGAGATAGCTTAAAATGATATATTCTTAGTCTATAAGTTTAAAAAGTACAAGATCAAAATGCTATTGTTTTAGAAAATTCAAACTGGTTTAAGACCAATGTTTTTAAATTTAGACTGAAAGTTAAACTGATAAGATAAGAGATTCGAGATTTAAAAAATTAAATCGATATTAGTTTGTCATAAAAACTATTGAAGATTGAATAATTTAAAATATAATTAAAGAATATTATTCGTAATTTTTATTTAAAGTAAATCGACAAAAAAGGTTAAAAATCGAATAAAAATTTATCAATTTAAAGTTTTTATTGTTAAATTAATTCAATTTTTTAATCATTGTTCAGGACTCAAACTTAATTGAATTTCATATTAGGTCTGACCCAATTCATTATCATTATTAATGGGACCAAAACCTAACTTTAGAAAATCAACCCAAGTAGGTGAGTCAAACCCATTGATTGCTTTCTCTAAATCAACACTCTTTATATAGCAAAATGATAAGAGCAAGCTAATAAAAGGATATGTCTATTCCTTTCCAAACTTGCCATATACTAACTTAACATTAAAATGGTCTATATGCCTTAGAAGATATCTTTGGGCTGTCTCGCTCAAGTCTCTATTTGTAATTTTCGTCGTTGTATTTCCCTTTTAAAAAAATAAAAAAAATGTAATCCAAACCCTAAAAGTTGGTTCTTAAATCTTAATTACCTTAAAATTCAAGGCCAATATGCTAAAAATTTGATTAATCAATTGATGTGAAGATTATACCAAGAGTGGGACCATGATTAGACAGTTTGGTACAAATAATAGATAGCTAGACTTGTTACACATCAATTTATGGGTCCATCCAAACAGGGTTACAAATTAGGAATCAAATTCGGTCAAAAGTTAATAGATTGACTCAATTTTACCAAATTCATATTTTATTTTATTTTTTTAACTAATGATAAATTAATCTGACTAAATCAAATTTAATCAAACTCGAATTCAAACTTAAAAAATTAACTAATTTTAGAAGACGCAAACCTAATCTCTCTCAATTATATATATAGGGTTACAAATTAGTTAAGATGAGTTGACTCGGTCTGAAATCAACGAACTAACTCAATTTGATTAAGTTCGAACTTGAATTTAAATGTTTTTCAAAAACTATAATAAATTAATCAAGTCAACTTAAATCTAATCAAACTCAGAAAGCAAAATCATAATGCAATCCATTTTCAATACTATATATGAACATTAGTTGGATGTGTTTAATCATTCATCAGCAATTATTAAAGCACCCATTATAATTTTCTTGATAAGGTGTGTGTTCAAAGGTTAAAATCTTTGGATGCTTAGTTCAAAACCTAACCCCGTTTCATTTTCAAGACTAAGTTGCTTACTCTGTCCAATCCTTGTTTGATCTTATTCATGACCTATACCTAATTATTAACCAAATCTTCACCTAATTTACAATACTAATCGACTTTCAAGCTATTAATGCCTATTTATTTATGATTTTCATGCATTATTAGCTTTTTCATTTTTTTGTTGATATAAGATAATTAAGAATTAGCGAGACTTCCACCAGATGTTGATGATGACAACGAAACTAAGTAAAATTTAATTAGTTTGGATTGATTTTAAAACTTGAATTAGATTATTATATTAGCGACATTTGATAAGTCTATATCTAATGTCTATGTCACGCATGTTTCGTTGTTATTTTTAATCGAATTTAAGAGAAAAAATTATATGAAAGAAAATAAACGAAAAATCGAATTTTTTAAAGATTTTTAAAAATTACGGAGATTTTTTAAAGTTTTAAGTTAAATTATGGATTGTAAATTATACTCTAAGTCATAAATTATTACAATAATCGTAAAAGATGCAATTTGCAATAAAATTATAAAATTTTAAAACCTTAATTAGTAAACTAAAATCCTTTTTTATTATTTTGGAAAAGGTAATAATAATAATTATTAGTCATCACTAATTGACTGCCCATCACATCAGGTGTTGTTGGACCACAATCATCAACTCTGAGCTGTTAGGTTTACTCCTGTAGGACCAGCGAACCTTTGCTTTTCATGCTTATCTTTGTTCAACTAATTAATAATTCAATTTAATTATAAAACAACCCTCTTAGTCAACTAATGATTGATAATTAGTTTTTTAATTTTATAATTAGGTAAACTAAAAAATTTTATTTTTTATAATTATAGTGTTATATGATTGTTTCTAAACTTTAGTTAATTAATTTTTATTTTATAATTTAGTAAAATAAATATTTATTATTCTTTTAATTTTTAAATATTTATTTATGCTTATATGATTGTGTTTAAACTTTTGGATTTATGTAATTTATAGTTTGACTTAAACTATTAAGCAATAACAAAATAGAGTTAATGATATTTTTTATTTTCATGTATTATATAAAATTAATTCTAAAAAATTCAAAAACGACGAGTATATTTTTAATTTAAGTATTAATTATTAAGTTAAATTCTGCAACTTATAATTCATTGGTAGGAGGGTGAGCTTCAGAATAATTTTACAAGTTCCTCATTTGTGACTAGAGATGGCAGTGAGTTTTTAACCCGATATTTAATATCCACATTATCAGACCTGAAAATGGACATGGAAGCCAAAAAATAGATTTTAAATGGATACTAAAAAATGAATGTAGATATGGATTTGAATATGGGTCTAGTGATAATCGTCGATGGATACCCTAGCCTACCCATTTTTTATTAACTCTATTTTTTTTGAATATTTATGGTTAAATATAATAAAATATTAATATTTTCTGAGAAGAAATAACTTTAAAATTCTCACTTTACTCCTCAATCCTCACATTTTTCATCATATTTTATTTTCTTATAGGATGATAATAATACAAATGATATGGAGATTGGAGTTTTGAATGTTGTGGAGTTCACACAAAGACAATTTGAAGCTTTGGATATTTTAGTCTTTGTGTCTAGTTCTTGATTGTGAAAAATATATGTTGTCTTTGCATTAGACATTATGTTTTTATTATTCCAATTTTATAGTTTTTTAAGACGTACAAATCATAATTTTGATTTATTATTATTAAAGTAATTTTGATTTAGAGCGTTCACAAAAATCTGCTTTTTATATTTTTTATTTAAAAGTTATATTTTTATGTGCTATATAATTCGGTGGATATCCAAAAACTTGAACAATCTAATAGATTTGGATATGGGTAGTAAATCGTAAAGACCGATAGATATAGATATGAATATGAGTTGATCATAAAAAATGGATATAGATATGGGTAGAATAAAACCCGAACTGAACCCTACCCATTGCCATCACTATTTGTGACCATAAGATTCGAGTTACAAAAATAACTTTTTTTTGTAAAATATAAAAGAAAGTTACATATATTTTGACCTTTCTCTGATTTTTGCAAAACGAAAGAGCCTTATTAAGTACAATTTTTTTACAATTCATTGGTAATATTAAAAGATATATGTAGTGATGACAATCAATGAATGAAAGAGGCAAAGTGAGCGGAGGGTATCGAGTGCTTCACCACCAACTCTATATCTTATAAAAAAAAAAGGCAAATGTATTTTAGATTCCATTGTTTCACTTCAGCATTTGGTCCAAAAACTCTTTGTAGATGTCAATCTATGGACATATCGTGCCAAAGATCCACCACCATATTGAGAAACTTTGTTAGTTGGACCGACCAATTGATATGAATGATAAAAGGGTTAAGTTCGAATATACATTTTATAAAGTTCGACTTAGAGATTATCTTAAAATTTAAGCTTAATTTAAAATTCAATCAAACTTCATACTTTTCTTAGACTTTAAACCGAGTTTAATTTATGTTTCAGTTAAACCTCTCGAACTTGATTATAAATTTGATTATGTTAGATTCTAATTAGACTGACCAATCAATATGTATGATAATAAGTTAGGTTTAAATTGAACACATACTTTATAAGGTTGAAACTCAAATTATAGATTATCTTAAAATTTAAGTTTTGTCAGGAATCCAACATCGAATAACTACGAGAACATTCAAGAATTTATAATAGTGTGTAAACTTCTCCCTCTTTAGCTAACTTTTAGGGGTGAGTTAGGCCTAGGGATGACAATGGGTAGGGTTCGGTTCGGGTTTTACTCAACCCATATTCATATCCATTTTTTATGACTCAACCCATATCCATATCCATATCTATCGGTTTTTACGATTTACTACCCATATCTAAATCCATTGGGTTATTCGGGTTTTTGGATATCCATCGGGTTGTATAGCACATAAAAATATAACTTCTAAATTGAAAATATGGAGAGCAAATTTTTGCGAACGCTCTAAATCAAAATTAACTTAATAATAATAAGTCAAGATTTTGATTTGTATGTCTTAAAAAAACTATAAAATTGGAATAATAAAAATTATAATGTCTAGTGCAAAGACAAGTAGACAACATATGTTTTTCACAGCCAATAATTAAAAAAAAAACTGAAACATCCAAAACTTCAAACTGTCTTTGCGTGAACTCCACAACCTTCAAAACTTCATCTCCATATCATTTGCATTATTATCATCCTATAAAAAATAAAATATGTTAACAAATATAGTCAAATTATAAGTTAATTTAATATTTTAAGTAAAATGAATTATCAAATCAATCATTTCACCCGGTTCCTCTTCACTTGCATCAGCATCTTCAAAGATCTAAGCAATCGCATATGAACTTTGTAAAGCAGAATCTGTAAGGAAAATTCAATATGAAAATTGTACATATAAGAAATTTCAAATACAAATGTTGCAAATATTAACAAGGAAATATGTATTACCCGAATAATCTCCAAGCATTCAATTTTGCAAGCACATCAATGCATTCGATTAATTAGGAATTTTTTGTTAGGTTTTGTTGTATCTAATTTATTTATTTCCTTCAGTTCAGTGATTTCTTAATATTTACGTTTCTTTTAATAACGATGGTAAGATGCAAACAATTATATATGTACCAATTAATATTGCTATTTGAAAAAATATATTGCTATTCGAAAACGGATCGGGTTTGGGTATCCATCGGTTCGGGTTTTTACTAGACCCATATCCAAATCCATGTCTACATCCATTTTTTAACATCCATTTAAAATCCATTTTTTAGCATCCATATCCATTTTTTAGGGTCGGGTAGTACGAATATGGATCGGGTTAAAAACCTATTGCCATCCCTAGTTAGGCCTTTCTAATATAGTATTAGAGTCAGTTTGTCTCGATGATTTGGGACGGTGCCCGATTATGTCCCTTTGTCCAATATGTCCATCAGATGTCCAGTCTTGCTCTAAACTGAGGAGGTGTGTCAAGAATCCCACATCGAACAAGTATGAGGACATTCAAGAATTTATAATAGTTTGCAAACTTGTCCTTCTTGATCTAACTTTTAAGGATGAGTTAGACTTTTTAATAAGTTTGACCTAAAATTCAATCAGACTTTATATTTTTTTAGATTTTAAACCAAGATTAACCCATGTTTAAGTTAAATTTCTCGAACTTAGGTTGTAAAATGCTAATTTTATTAATTAACCAAAATATAATTTCTTGGACCCAATGTGAGAAGGGGATGGATGGAACATGCTGCATTCTCACGATGGATGGAACATGCTGCATCTTGTGGAAAAAAGGACCAAAGAGAGAGTGAGGCGTCAAAATCTATTCACTAATCATTGCATCACCCACTAAGCCCCAAAGTTACATTTTAGATAAATGCTCTTTGTTACTCTCTCTCTCTATATATATATATAAAAGCTTTGCAAAATCTAAACGTCTCTTGTATCATTGGCTGTCCACAACGTCATCATGTGCACTTTATATAATCAAATGTATGTCTTAAACTCTCTAAATAATAAAATAGAAGGAAAGGGAAGAACGAGGAGTGGATGTGTAGTTTTTGCCTCACCGAGCCGACAAATCCCCCTTTGAACGGAGCAACTAGGAGGCTTTTTGTAAGGAATATATGTAACATTTTCCCATTTTTACTTGTTTTCTTGCACCCCATGACCATGACCGGTCACCCTCCACCACATTTTTGCTCGAGTGATTCAAAATTCGACTATACAATATCGTTTTAACGAACGTAGTTAAAGTTTGTAACAAAGTTGATAATAGGGAGTTAGCTATTATAAAACCAAAATTATTGAGAATTTATTAATAGTTTTTAAAAGTTACGGACTGGAATAAAAATATGACAAATTATAGGGTCTAAAACTTTTTATCCTTACAATTTTGAGAGAAGTTGGTCTATTTTAATTACACAAGGTTGTGATCAAGTTTAATTAGTAATTTCGTGTCAACTAAACACTTTAGTGGTCAATGGCCTAACTTACGTCGTGTTGTCAATAATGACATAAAGCCACCTTTGTCTACTTTGTTAATAGTACACATAGTTAGGTCAAGTGTCAAAATTGAACCAAAAAATGTCTATAAATTATGAAAGGTCAAAATTCACGGACTCATGAAGCTCTTAAAAGGATGAAAATTTTGAAATTAACTTTTTTTTTTCATAAAGAAGAATATAATATACTATAAAAAATAGAAGTGTATTAATCCAATTGTTAGGAACAAAGCTGCGTATTATTATACCTTTATAAACTTCGCGTATTATTGGACCTTTATAAACTTCGTGTATCAGCCCTTAACTGATAGCTGATTATATCAGCTGATTTGACTAGCGAATAACATGAGCTGTTTATTAAAGATGTTTGGTAAAATTAGTTATTTAAGATTAGCTGTTTATATGTAAAATGACTAATGAGGACATAACTTAAAAAAATTATAAGAACATGAATATTATTTCGTTGAATATTTTTATAAGAAGTTAAATTTTACAGAAATTAAGTTTATAACTCTAATAAAAACATATGATATATATAATAATAAACAACAACAATGATGATGATGATGATGATGATAATAATAATAATAATAATAATAATAATAATAATAATAATTGACAAGTCGATGTGTTTTAGGTGCTTGGAGAAGACGACTTGAAGAGATTCTGGAAGAACTACACACGAATCATAACTTTCTCTTTTTAAAGTGAAAAATCTAAGGGCTATTAGTTGCTTAAGATGAGAAATGAGTTTGAGGGCACAATTGCCTTTGAGTAAGATTTTTATTAGCTGATAGGTTGAAACGCTACTCTCAGGTAGCTTTTCAAACTCAACCAGCTCTTAACTAAACAAGTATATTAGCTCTTTGACATAATTAAACAACTAATACTCTTTAATCAGCTAAAATATAGCTTAAACGTTATCTATCAAATATCCCCATTATATAAATTTAAAAATATTTTTAAATTAATTTTATTATATATGATTCTTTTTTCCTAATTTGAAATAAAAAATAGTTTTTGAAATAGTCGTAAGGGTATAATTAGCCGCCGGCTTAGTGGTGGCGCTCATTTTGCGCCTGTTTCTGCTACCTTTTAAAGCGAGACAAAGCTTTCTGAATCCAACGGTTTGTAGCCCAAAAAGAAGACGTGTGCGGCTGCGATGGCCCAAACACAATGCGTTAAAAATCATAATGGGTGCTCCATTTTAACATGTTTGTCGGGTCCGGGGCGATCCATGATCGACCGAAATCCTGTCGGATCTCTAATTTGCTGGGATCACTTCCACTCGCGCAAAGCAACGAGTGTCCACTTCGCCTGCGTTTTGTCTGAGTGTCTTGTGATGCGTGTTGTCACGCGATGTGGGATGAGCATGGCAAAAGAATGCTGAGTGTTGCTAGGGGCACGAGAGGAAGTTTGATGGACACGTAAATCTTTTGATGATATGGAGTGAAACACAAGCAACATAGGTGATTTCATTTTGCTCGCTTAGTGGAACAATGTTTTGCATGATAATTTAAGAACTAAAAACTTAATATTTGCCTTTTTAAAAAGGAAAAAAGGAATTAAAATTAAATTAAATGCACAAAAAGTAATGTCAAATTGAGGCAAGGTATTTAAAATTCTCTACCAAATTTTGATATTTAAGTTATTAATATATAATTATCATCTTAATTCTTGTCAGCTAAATAAAAAATAAATTTTTATTTAACGTAAAATAGCTACAACAACAATAATAATTACATCCGGTAGGAATCTTGCCGTAGAATTTGAAAAGATTCAATAGTATACAGTCTTTACCCCTAAATAATTGAGAAGTCGATTTCAAATAATCCTGATGAAGGGAGGGAGAGAGAGACAGGAGATATGTTATATGTAATATTGCACATATTTACTAAAGTATATTTAATATATAATTTTTATTCATTTTTACAATATTAATGATAAGTGTAAAAATTAATTAAATATTAAATGTTTTAATTTATTATATTATAATTCACTATTTGTATGTAAATAACCTTACTTGAATTATCACATAAGTTGGATTTATCTACATTAAATAAAATGTGAAAATTTAATAAATAAAAGTTAAATAAACTCAAGTTTTAATATCTCATAATTATCTCAACACTAATGAATGAATCATAAATTATTATTATTTAATTATAAATATAAGAAAATATAAAAATAAAGTATAAAATAGGGATTATGCTAAAAATTTATTTATTAACACCAATAATAACAACAATTAAGTAAAAATCTAGCTGAAATGTGAGCAGTAAGCAACCTTATTTCTAACAAATAGAGATACTGTTTTTAAATAACTTATATGAAAATAATAAATAAATACTAAATACTAAAAAGAAATAAATAAATGCTTAATAAATACAATATAAAATAAATAGTACCCTAAAATACGATAAAAAATAATATTCTCTTTATTAATTATTTAATACTCATAATTAGTAAATTATTATATGTTTTTAAAAATTTACCATATATGTAGTGATTTGGTTGTAAATTCTGAAGTTTCAATTATCACTTAATAAAGAGCCATTATTGAAATTCATTTTAAGGAGATTGAAAAAAAAGGATTTAGCCGTTGAAACGGTTTTCGTGTTCCCGGGCTATAAAAGGAAGGTCCAGAGTTAGTTCAGTCCGTCTTAGTGATGAGAACAGAGTCTCTGTTTCTTGAATCTGAAAATTCGCTAATTTTCTCAGACACCAAACATCGGAAGTGGAAAGTACAGGGAATTTGAGTTTCGTCTCTTTCACTCTTTTGTCCTTCATGAAACTTTTAAACAGTGGGAGTGAAACAAAAACCAGAACGAAAAGACCCCAAGAAACCAATATAAACAGAGCAAGGTCACTGTGTAGAAACAGTAGCTGATATTGTTGGTTCAATAAGAGCGAAAAGGATCTTTTATGTTTTTTCTTTTCCTGTTTCTGAGGTTTTGCCGTTTTTGGGGTTTTGTCTCTGCAGATTGGTGGCGCATTAAATCGAGCTTTTATTGAAGAGAGATCCGTAGCCTGTGGATTTTATATTCTGCAATTATTTCAATGCATTTAAGGCTTTCTCTGCCATAGCTCTGGAACGGATAAAGCTTATATTCTACACCTGCTGAGTCTAGTTCTTTAGGTAAAGGACAAGCTTGAAACTGATCAGGATCTGTTTCTGGTTTCTTCAATCTTTTGTCCGAAAGAGACTTCTCATTACAAGGTTAGCTTCAAAGTGGGTTTCGCTGTTGTGGGCTGTTCTTATTTTTAGTCTGGTTCGTGAAAAACATGTTAAAGCTCTAGCCTTTTTCGGTTTCACCTTCTTCTTTTTTGGATTCGTGTGAGAGTTGTGTTATATGTAATCGCTTGAAGTTTGGAAAGGAAATTTGTGATTTATCTTGATCTGGGTAGGGTCTTTCATTTTCTGGGGTTGAGTTTTGATTATGGTTTTTCGTTTTTTTGGTCTCATTACTCTGTCTTTTATATGTTTCAGATCTACCAGGATTTAGACGTTGCCTTGTTAGAGAAAATCGAAGACAATGTTGCCTCAGAAGCAAGCAGAAGAAGCAATAGTGTCCAACTTTAATATTGAACCTGACCGGGCAGGTAAAGACGAAGAAGAAGAAGAAGGACAACAACACTCCATGTTTGGCGTCAAGAGCCTTCTTTGGCATGGAGGCTCTGTCTGGGACGCTTGGTTCAGTTGTGCTTCGAATCAAGTAACCAACACCAAAGCCCATCTCACAAAATCCATTCTTTAACAAGAAAACATCCCCAAAATTCCTGATTTCCTTTCCCTGAAACCATTTTTTCCTGATTACTTGCAGGTGGCTCAGGTACTCCTGACACTGCCTTATTCCTTCTCACAGATGGGAATGCTCTCAGGAATTTTGCTTCAGGTATTTTATGGGATAATAGGAAGCTGGACAGCTTACCTCATTAGTGTGCTTTACATCGAGTTCAGAAGCAGGAAAGAAAGAGAGAATGTCAGCTTCAAGAATCATGTTATCCAGGTACAATGGTGTTTCTTCTTCTCAAAAACCATCACCTCAAATCTTGGAACAAGAAAACAAAAAAAGGGCTTACGTTTCTTTTGTATTACAGTGGTTTGAAGTGCTTGATGGTTTACTGGGTCCATACTGGAAAGCTGCGGGACTTGCCTTCAACTGTACTTTCCTACTCTTTGGATCTGTCATTCAGCTAATAGCTTGTGCGAGGTAAGACAATTCGTTCATAACCTTTGTTCAATCATAACAATCTGATCTTGGTTTTAATTCGATTTTCTTAACTCTTCCTTGTTTGTTTCTTGATCTGAAACAGTAATATTTACTATATCAACGACAGATTGGACAAGAGGACATGGACGTACATTTTTGGAGCTTGCTGTGCTACTACAGTGTTCATACCCTCTTTTCATAACTACCGTATTTGGTCCTTCCTTGGCCTTGGAATGACCACTTACACTGCCTGGTACTTAACCATAGCAGCTCTTGTTCGTGGCCAGGTATATGGTGTAAAAACCAGAAATCTAAAACGCTTATTACGTATTTGATGTATTGCCCATGTGAAGTTCTTATGGGTTTTGACTTTTTTTTTTCGTTGCTTTTTTTCGTAGGTTGAAGGAGTGAAACATAGTGGTGCAACAAAGTTGGTGCTTTACTTCACCGGAGCCACCAACATACTCTACACCTTTGGTGGGCACGCTGTGACAGTGTAAGCTTTTTGTATTACTCTCTTTTTTTTTTGACCTTTATCTTCTTTGTTTCCGTCACCGGTTCCTACGCAGGTTCGGTTTGCAGCTTTTGCCGGAGACAAAATCATTTAGATTATGATTTTTTGTTCCCCATTTTCTCGGAAAATTCATTATGATCTGTGACTACTGACTAACCTGTGATAATTATAAAAAACCATTGTTTGCAGGGAAATCATGCATGCTATGTGGAAGCCCCAGAAGTTCAAGTACATTTACTTACTAGCCACACTCTACGTCTTCACACTAACAATTCCGTCAGCCTCGTCCGTTTACTGGGCCTTCGGCGACCAGCTACTAAACCATTCCAACGCCTTCTCCCTCCTCCCCAAATCCCGTTTCCGGGACGCCGCCGTCATCCTCATGCTTATTCACCAGGTTCACAAATTTCACAACCCCTTTTCAGTTTCTTCAAAGTTAATAATACTATATTAAGGTAAAAGACATATAAGTCTATGAATTTTATTTTTTTAAAAAAATTATTTAATTTTTAGAATTGTTAAAATTTCTAAATTTTTAAAATTCTCTCTTTAATTTCGTAGACTAATTAAACACTGATTATATAATATTTAACTCAATTTTTAAATTCGAATTAAATTAATTAATTTGTTTTAAGTTAATTATTTATTATAATTAATTTAAACTATGTTTTGTGAAAAAATACAAGAGAAAAGTTCCAACTCTCCTCTTATTTTCGTAAAACGAAGAGTCTTGTACATGTAGGCTTTATGTTTAATTGCTTAATATCATATTTAAAAACTAACTTGTATTACTATTTTGGTGATTTAATTAATTTACGTATGATATTCGTTACGTCAATTTTGTTATTATTTGAAGTTTAATTTAAAATTTGGGTTAAATTATTATGTCGGGAACATTTGATTAGTTTATATATAATATTTATCCCGTGTATATCTAATTATTAATTATAATTTTTTTAAAAAAATTATAATTAAAGACTTTTTAGATTTATTAAATTACACTACAGATTTATATCTTTTATTTTATAAAAAATAACAATCTTACAATAGTTTGATGCTGTTACAGTTCATAACATTCGGGTTTGCCTGTACTCCTCTGTACTTTGTGTGGGAAAAGGTGATTGGTATGCACGACACGAAGAGCATATGCCTCCGAGCACTCGCAAGGCTTCCGGTGGTGATTCCGATATGGTTTCTAGCTATTATCTTCCCATTTTTTGGTCCCATCAACTCAGCAGTTGGGGCTCTTTTAGTTAGCTTCACGGTATACATCATACCAGCTTTAGCTCATATGCTCACCTACAAAAAAGCTTCCGCTAGACAGGTAATTATTACGTGCACTCGATAATTTATTCGTCTGCGTTTCGAGTGGACGGGATGTGGACGGAGACGGTGGAGGAAGTGTACAAAAGGAGCATTTAAGGGTTGGATTTGGACATATTAGGAGAAGAATGGAGATGGTTGGTCTGTCACTTTCATTTAGTTATATGCTACAGTTGAAGGCATTGTATTATATGTTGAAATGAGCTGGCTTAGATTTGACTTACTTCCTTCCAGATAGTCCCAAGCTACATGCCATAATTGCCATTTGCTAGTCAATTCTATGTCCAGCCTTTACTTTTTATTATTGATTAGGTTCAGGTTTGGGTAGGTTTAAGTCGGTGTTCAGTCTGAAACAGTGTTTTTATTAGCTAAAACCGAACTTGTTTTGTGCAGAACGCTGCGGAAAAACCTCCATTCTTCTTACCAAGCTGGACTGCAATGTATGCCTTGAACACGTTTGTGGTAGTGTGGGTTTTGCTGGTCGGATTCGGGTTCGGAGGCTGGGCTAGTGTGACCAATTTTGTGAGGCAAGTGGACACTTTTGGCCTATTCGCCAAGTGCTACCAATGCAAGCCGCCGCCGCCGTTGACGGCGGCATCTCCGGCGTCATACCCTCATTGATCTCAGCTGCACTTCCAACTTTTTGTATCATACATGGGGAGGTATCAATATTTCCCCACACAAGTGCATGTGTTTTGGATTTTGTCTTTTTTTCCCCTTAAAATTAGATAAAATAGTGTGTTTGAATCATAATATATACACACATTTATGTCATATCTTTTCTCCATAATTACCATCTTCATTCTTAATTTAGATATCTAAATTTCTTTTTTAATGAAAAATTTAGTCATTTTTTAATAACGCTTTTATAATTCATATTATTAATAGACCGAGTTGAGTTTGAGTTTGAATGATCTCTGATTCGACTTTTTAAACTTGAGAGTTGAATATAATTTAAATAGACTTGAATTAACTCGAAAACATTATTTTAGTATAATTGAAAAAACCGACCTTTGTTGTAATTTGTAAGTTATAAGACATAATTCTTTCAAAAGAAATTACAAATATATAAACAAAAATAAAGTTTTTTGTTAATTATATTAAAATAACATCGTTTTATTGAATCAGTTCGATTTTAGTCTATTTTAACTTTATAAGTAAGTTTGAAGTACTTCTTCCACAAGCTCTGATACCACTATTTAGATTAGTGGTATCAGAGCTCTAGGAAAAGGGTTGAATTCCTAGTATTTGCGAAAATGCTCATTGGTGATTAAAAAATAATAAATCCTTAGCTTTTTATATATATATATATATATATTGTATACTATTTTACATTTATTATTAGGTGTTGCATGTTATTAGTAGATGATAATATTAAAAAAACGTTATGGGTCTTTTTGAATTTTTATTATAAAATAAAATAACGTGGGTTGGTCTTAAAGTGTATGTATGTGGACGTGGTTTTAATGGATTATAGTAGAAGGAAGTAGTGGGCCGTGGGCCAGATCTTTAGCATACACATGGGTTGTACGTTCATTGTCACGTGCCAGTAATTACTCCTAAAGATTCTCCTCCCACACCCATTGCTTCCCAATTTGAACTCATTCGTCAACTTTTATGTTGTAATATTCACTATTTTAAAAATTGAAATAGAAATTAAATTAGTTAAGATGTTTAAAGAATTAAATTAATACTAGAATATTATAAAAGTTAATTAAAAATTAAATTAAATTAAAATTAAAAATAAAAAATATACTTAAAAATATTACCTTATTTATTAAAAATTGAAGTTTAATTAAAAAAGATTATTATATAAAAATTAATTAGTTTATTTTAATTTATAATAATTTATTAATTTAATAAAATCAATCTATTAACTAATAAGTTGATTAATTTTTAACAATAAGATTTATTAAAATAAATCATATCAAAATTTTAAAAATAAAAATAACAATAAAAATATTTATAATTGAACTTGCCAAACTGATTAAGTTTCTTTTTTCATCGTTAGTAATAACATCTCTTTAGAACACTTTGTGTTTGATCTGTCATCACACTTTTGCGCATGCACCCGATTAGCCTGCGATTTGAAAACTGATCGAATTAGGTTAAGTTTGATTAATAATTAATTTTAAAATTTAAAAACGATATTATTTTACTTAAAATGAGTTCGTTTCATTTGAAACATTCTAATTTTGGGTCAGGCCGGAGTTAAATAGTCCAAACTCAAATTAAAAAAATTTGAGTTTGGCCTAAAATTCGATATATTTAGGTCGAGTTTGACAAAAATTGTTATTCCTAATTATACATAAAAATTTTAAAATTAATAAATATAACCAAATTTAAAATTTGAAGTCTGCAAAAATTAAAAAATCATATTATTTTTGGCCGTCTATTTTAACAATGACAATGAGCCGACTTATGAGTCTAGATTATAGTGTTTTCAATGGATTGATATATGTCTATGGGCCAGGCCCAGAGTGATTCAATGGACTGGTATATGTCTATGAGAAGGCTTAGACTCAATTAAAAAAATTGATTTACATTTTTAATTTTAAAAAATTAATTAAAAAATTTAACAAAGTCAGCTCTGGCTCATTGTCAGGACGGGATTCTCTGTCCAATATTATGGTGTCTTATTCTGTCCTATGAATCTCAGCCATTTATTTATGCGGATCTCAAGTTTATTTATACGGGACTCACGCGAGACTTACATAAATAAATGACTGAAATTTATGAGACAAAATAAGACACTTTAATATTGGAAAGAGAATTTGACCCGCCGTTGCCATCCCTAACTAACGTAGAAAGTTAACAAGCAAACCGAACTGGACTAACTGAAAT